>QANT01006534.1:0-14316 GCA_003254885.1 Purshia tridentata
GTACCTAAATAAATATCTATTTGTTGAATCAAACTTAGATAGGTAAATGATTTCTGATTTGACTAATTTTTTGCAAGGATGATCTATGAATAGAGACTTAAAAAATAGATGGTTCGGATTGTTGAAAAATTACATGGAGTGGGCCCATCCGACCTATCCCACAATTAACCTTAAATGTGGGATCCCACACTTGAAAGTGTATGTATATATATATATATATATGCATCTTCTATTGAGAGATTCTTCATTTAAGTTTAGATAAGAGATCTCTTGTGTAGCCCAATCTACATTGTACTGTCTAAATTTAGGTCTTCTTTGAAAGATAATTTGTACTTGAAAGTGTATGTATATATATATATATATATGCATCTTCTATTGAGAGATTCTTCATTTAAGTTTAGATAAGAGATCTCTTGTGTAGCCCAATCTACATTGTACCGTCTAAATTTAGGTCTTCTTTGAAAGATAATTTGTGTAAAAAAATAGCTAAATTGGAAACTGTTTATCTGTTTGATTAAATAGTTATCATTTCAAGTGTTTATCGAAAATATTTTATTCATCACCCAACATTATTCAAGTTTGCTTTTCTTTTCTTTTCTTTTTTTTTTCAGGTGGAGCACCCAGATATTCATTTTAAGAAATAAAATTGGTTATGCGATTGATTGCTGCATTCTTTATGAATATGGTTTGACGTTTTTATGCTAGTGGGCTTGGTTGTTGGCCCATGTTTCGACTAAAAAGGGTCAATAAAATGGACTAGCCACTAAATCGCTCTTTTCTGTTTAATAATAATTTGTTAAGCTATTTAGTGACACGAATGTTGACCAGTCTGAGATGTTATAATGTTTGGGGATAACTTCCCCTCCAAAGTCAGTTGTCTACATCACCCGGCCACGTGGAGTTTCGCACCTGAGCTCAGCCTCACCACCCCAGTCAACGGTCAACCCGGACGAGTATCCCAAATCAGACTCTGTTGTTTGATCCGAGCTGAACGAGTTGCACGTACAAGCTGGGACCAGCAAGTTACCAACGTTCGGATCGGATTATCTTTTTGGATTCGAGCGTTGACCATCCGAAGTGTTCCTCTTCGATTGACGACCTTCTGGCCACTGTCTTACCCTTTGTGTGTTCGGATCGGAAGCCTCTGTCTCTTCCGAGCCGAACATGAACTTGGAAGAACCAAACGCCCGCGCAAGTCGACTACTTCTGGAAGCCTCACTCGGATCGGATTAATCATCTTTGACTCATCCTTTTCCAAGCCGAGCACAAACCCAAGGAGCAGTTATTGCGCCTAACACTCAGAAGGTACCTTTATGCTTTGCATTTATGGCTTATTCACTTTGCCTTGCTTTCCTTTTAATGCATGCGACTTCCAGCCATTTAGTAGCCATCCTTCCTGCATTAAATGAGAAGTCTGTCAGTCATCCAGCCTGCTTTCAAATATAGCATCTGAAACCTATGATCAGCCATGATCATACCTACAAACCAGTAGAAATATCACATACCCCTTTGCCTATAAATAAGAGCATGCTCACAAGGTAAAGGGACACACACACAAAAACTCAGCTAAAAACTTGCCCAAGCTCTAAAGAAATATACCCAGAAACCTTACCTATTTTCCTTCATCTTCATCCAAAGTTCTTGCTGTGTTCTTCATTTGTACTTTCATCTCTCTAACTTTGTCATCGGAGTACCTTCAGCTGGTACCACACTGGTGCTCTTCTCTGATCATCTTGCAGGAAGAAGTTCAAAACCAACAAACCAGCTAGTTGACGTGTTCGGCTCATCCTTTCAGCTCATCAACTTGTCCACGTCAGCAGAAATCCACCTATAAGTTGTGTGCAAAGGTCTGAGCAGATTTTTGCATCAACATATAACTTATAATTTTCTTTTTTCTTTGAAATGAAAATATTATTATTATTATTATTATTTAATGTCCGAATTCTAAAAGTAAAAGATCAAAACGAAAACATTAAAAAGTCAAACTAAACTGGAAAAATTTTAGCTAAAAACTAACTATACTCAATGTCGCAGTTGAGGATGGCAATTAATTTTCTTCTAAATTAAGGACTCCAACTTTCTGTTTTTCTTTTCAATTAAGGATATTATGTCAAAAATTGATCACATGTCAAGCATATGATCAATATTTGGGAAAAAAATGTCTATTTACCACAAAAAAAAATTAAAAGAAATAATAATATAAAAATAAAAAAGTCTGTAATTTAAAACTCCCCAACCACAAAAGACTTTTCCTAAATCCCTTCTCATCTAGAAACTCTTCCAAAACCTGCCAAAACTTATAATACTTTTTTTACCCTTCTGACGTGTTTTGATGCGAGAGCTGGCTAATGCGTAAAACTGAAACTGAATTTTTAAAAAACAGTTACACTAAAACTAAATTTCAAAAATACAATTACATTAAAAAATAGCTACACCATTATTTTTTAATAGGAAAAAACTATAATTATAAATAAATAAATCATTTAGTTTACTAAAAACTGAATTCAGTTTCACAAAAAATAATTTTACTAAAAAATAATTCACTAAAAATTGAATTAACTTTCACAGTTTCAGTTAATTAAAAAAATGATATTAAAATAAACTGAACTTTTGAATTTCAGACATACAATTACACTAAGCGTGTGTTAGAAACGTCATAGCACACGTTAAAATATGTCAGAACTCTTCCAAAGGGTAAAAAAGATATTATAATTTTTAAGAGATTTATAGAGAGTTTCAAGATAAGTGGGAGTTTAGACGAATTTTTTAGGTAGTTACGAAATTTAAAATTATAGACTAAAATAAAAAACATAAATAAGAACAATGCAAAAAATGATATTTTTGAAATTAAAAAAACATAAATAAAATTTTATTAAAATTAATATAATCAAAATTCTTAAAAAGAAAAAGTCAATTTTAGATGATTGTATGTTGACTTGGGAGTTTTAGAAAATAGTATATAATTGGGGATTTTGGAAGAGTTTGATTTTGAGTAGGAGTTATGAGAGAATCAATTTCAAATTAGAGAGTTTATAAATATTTACATAAAATAAAACTAAAAGAAAATAAATAAAATGAAAACCCTCCCACACCACACCCAACCCTCCCTCCTTCCCTCCCTCCTCCCTCCCACTACACAGGCCTCTCCCTACTCCCCTTTGCCACCTCTCTATTACTCTCTCTCTTCCTCTCTCTCTCTCTCTCTCTCGCACTTCTCATCTCTATATTCTTCTCTCCCTCTTTCAAACACAAAAAAGGCAAAACAATATCCAACTATGAAAAAACTCATACATCATTTGGTGCCACAAAATTCCACCAGCCAACAAAAGGGCCTAAAAAGGCAGCAAACACTAAAGCCCCAAAGACAACAACCAAACCATATCACCATAAAAATTCAGGAACAAAAGATACAGAGATGCGACAGATGAGGAGTGAGGAAAACAAAGATAACGATGAAGGAAGAGATACGATGTTGAAGATTTCAACATATATATGTGTGTGTGTGTGTATATATATGTAATAATTATTATTTGAATAATTGTTAGTTTGATACACAATTATTTAAACTGAATGGGTGCATTTTCATATGGACACCTATATTTAAATTGAATGGATGCAAATTACATTCAATTTGAAAAGGTGTATACGTTTAAATTGAATGGGTATCTCTGGCACCCTTTCTATTCTATATAAACTCACATATGCCAACAGTTTAAAGACATCAGAAAGCTAATTGGTTTCATTGCTCTCTCCCCTCCCTTTCTTCCTTTTTTTTTTTTAGCCAAGCTCTCCCCTCCTTTTCTTCAAGTCATACACTCTTCTTATAGAATTTTCTAAATGAATTCTTTGAATTTGCTACTTCACATATTCCAAACTTTCTCGTATCCTGGAAGTGATTTGCCAAGAATCTATTAGCAAACTCGTTTGAGTGGGAGCAAATAACACTTTAAGGAAACAATTCAAATCGTACCTCAAGGTCGTTTTCCATATTTTTACAATTATTTTCCTAACATACGACATGTGGAAGTGGGAGATGGGAGAAGTGATGGAAGGGGGAGATGGGAGAGGTGATGAAGGGGGAAGGGGGTCGCTAGTTGGTGGGGCTTGTCGGTGGCCAAAGAAGGGAGGGCAATGAGGGTTGGGGTGGGGTCACTGTTTTTTGCTTGTTTCTTTTTTAAATTATTGTTAGTTCTTTTAGTATTTTATTTTTATTTTTTTAATTAATTTGAAGATAAATTGATGTTTTACTTTTAAAAACTGATCACTTGCTTAATACATCATCAATTTCTTACAAAAAAAATTTTATTAAACAAAACAGAAAGTCAAAATACTTAATTGAAAAAAGGGTAAATAGTCATTTTGGTCCCTAGACTATTACACTTATATTAGTTTGATCTCCAGACTTCTAATTTGGAAAATTAAGGATTCTGACTTTTTCAATGTTGCCAATTGAGGACTTTTCCATTAATTTAGACATTTTTCATTCAAATTTAGCAAGAAATAAATGAGAAAAAAATAATGCATGAGGAAAAATGTAAGATTTACATTAAAAAAGGACTTTACATGATGCTATAAAAATATAAATTTGTATAAAAAATGTGTAAATTGATAGAAAAGCTCTTAATTGATAAAATTGAAAAAATTAGGATCTTTAATTTTTTAAATTAGAAATCTGGGATCAAAATGATTATTTACTCTTAAAAAAATAATTTAATTGGTTTCCTGAAGTGCGATGCCAAGCGGGTATAGTTAGATTCTTTTACTAACCAAATTTCCCAATCAAATGAAGTGAGAAATGGCGTCGGACACAAGCGTGTTTGTCTCATTTCTCAAAGTAAAGAGTTGGAACTAAATCAACGGGTGTGCAGAAAAACTTCGAGGCGAAGGAAGCTATTGCGTGCCCTTGCCTATCTATCAGTTTTTCACTTTTTGAATTTGGGATGAATTGAGCTTTCGACTTTCAAATTACAAGTTTGATCGAAAGCAGCAGAGAGAGAGAGAGAAGAGAAGGAATGGGAGTGCTGTCCAACAAGATCCAGAGGGAGCAACTGAAACCCGGAGATCACATCTATTCATGGAGGCTCGCCTACCTCTATGCGCATCACGGTACTCTTCTCTTTGCCCTTTTCTTTGTTTATATTAATTATTATTATTATTATTATTATGTGCTTCATTTCATGATCGTCTGCTATATAGCCGTCATTTCTGCATTTTTGGGATACCCAATTTTTTGTATTGATTGGATAATTAGGATTTCGAATTTTTGACCCACTTTTATGATCCTTAAAAACTTTTGGGGGCAAATGTTATTGTGATAAAATTGGATCTCCAACCTTGTCGTTTTTTGTTTTTGTTTCTGTATTGTTTTCTGATTTACTACATGAATAGAAGAATAAATGACTGTAGCTGACAATGGGTTGCTGTTTGTATTTTCTTGGTTATGGTTAAAATTTGTCTTCAGTGGGAAGAGTAGTTGGAATAACAACAATCAGAAGATTTTGTTTTTGGCCTGGAACCAGAAGAAAATTGAAATTTTGTTTTGAAGTTATTTTGTTTATCAGACTAAAATGGCTCAAAGTAGCACAGAGTTTACAGTTGAGCCATTTGTATGGTTAGTTAACAGTCAATGCAACATTTTAACTTGTTTTGACCTAGTTTTAATCATTGTAGATTGCACCGCTTTTAGGTATCGTGTTTAGAAAATGTTGATAATGGATGATCCCACATCAGATACTAACCAAAAGAAAATTAGACTACCGTCCCTTGTCTTGAACCTCACAAGTTTGGAAATGCGATCCCAGCCTTTTCTAATACCTTTCTAAACACTTGTCCCACCCAAAATAAGAATTTATCTCCCTAGAATACCACCCACTCACTCAATACTGTATATTTCTCAAATGAATCTTCCCCACAACTTATTTCATTCCAAACCAAATGTCCACCCCCATTTCCCTATTAAAGCTTGATTAAAAGGTTTCAAAGCTCTACATCAAGGACCTGTTCCCAACCAGTGAAAAGGCAAAGGAGGTTCATATGAAATTATCCAAGCATTCAGTAGGGATGGCAAATCAATTTTCCTTCTTGTGTTTAGGTTGAGACACAGATATTCAACTGAATGGGTATGACACCAACATGAGACCATTGTTAATCATGTCAAATTTTCTCAACAGGAATACAACTTGATTATTAAACAAGTAACAATACATGATACACTTAACTCGCTAGATAAGCAATCCAAGAAAATAAAGAAACAAACAAAGCATCCCATTATGTCTTTTTCATTTCCATATGTATGAAATGCGTTCCATTCCTCCAACACCATGCCAAATTTAGATTTTCATACACCACAAAAATGGACAATAAAAATATTCAATTCTCCACCCTTCTCAAACCAACTTTCATCACCAAATCATCTTCCACCAAGTTCACATACAAACATCACAATCAAAGTCTAAAATTGTTTTTATAAAGAGAACCAACAAAGATACTTAAAAGGCATAAAAAAATTAACCATAATTGATTTAAAATAATAAAATATGTCAGTTCTAATGAATGCAAGTGTAACAGATTATATAATGTTATATAAAATTATGATAGATAATATTAGAGGTGTCAAACGGGCCGGGCCGGGCCGGGCCGGGCCATTTAAATTAAGGCCATCGTTCTTTTGTGCCGTGCTCTGCTCGGCCCATATAGTTAAAGTCTAGGCCCGACACGGCCTGCGGGCTAATCGTGCTCGTGCCATGCCTCTAATGGACCAGCCCATAGGCCCTTTTTTTCTTTTTATATTTTAGGGTGAGAAAATTAATTTTATGATACTTTCTCTTATTATAATTAAGTATTAATATTTTTTTGCATGAAAATTAAATATTCTTGTTGTTTAAAAATGGAAAATACAATAATAATGTTCCGTCATGGCCCATTTACTCTAATGGGCCAAAAACTTCGGCCCGGCCCAACCGCCTGTTTACTTGTTCTATGCTCGGGCCAGTCCGAATAGTTTGACACCTCTAATGATTATATGATTCATTTTATATATAGCAAGTATTATAACAAATTCTTCTTAAAAACTATCATAACAAAAATGTAAAAGAACCAAAAGAAATTATCATAAACTAACTAGGAAATAAGCCAATAAAGCAATTAAACCATATTGTATAATGTATAACAGATCATTTGAGGCAGCATGTGATTAATTTTAGGCTATTTATTATTTTTGCCCCTTGAAACATACTCTTTTTTTTTCATTTTGCTCCCTAAAAGTTAAATCCTTCCACTTTGTCCTCCTAACTTTGTATCACAAGGGTAACTCCTCCCACTTTGCCCCTTTCGAAAACAACTTCATCCATTTTTCTAGTTTTTATCTCAACTTGGCCCAAATTTTGACTCATCAAACCTCCACCAAAATCAGCAATCTTATACTCATTTTGAAGCTATGAATCTCCTCTTTACAACCATATAAAAATCACTCATAACAGAGTTCTAGAACTCCAGATAATAGATAGAGTTGAGAGTGTAAATGAGAGTGTAAAGTTCAGGAAGCAAAGTGGGAGGATTTAAGTTTCAGGGGGCAAAGTGAAACAAGAAGTACGTTTTAGGGGGCAAAAATAATAAATAGTCTTAATTTCATAAAAGATGCATGAATTTAGGATATCTCAACTCTGTTACATTGTCTCATATTTCTTATGAGTAACATGACCACCACTACCACTCCCCAAAATAGTAGTAACCTTACAAAGTTGTAGAAGTTGTACTTGTATTCATCAAATAGAGCAAATAATTATCAATCATCTAAAGATGAGAATATATGTGTATCAACCTAAACATTAGCTGCCCTAAATATTTCAGAGAAGAAAAATTTATTTACTATATCAACCAAACTGCAAACGTTGTATAAGTTTTTTTTTAAACAACATAAAGGCTTCATTTAAAACATAAAAAAGAAGTCACAATATTTAAACACGGTGGGGCACAGAATAAATAATCATTATACATATGATCAACCAAAACATCAGTTAGTGATTTGAATGATTCATACATATGATCTTATATTGCTTTTGAATCAATGTAACATACATATGATCAATCAAAATATATATTTGGAGAGTCAAATGTTAGGACTTTTTGTGTGAAAGTATTTCATACAAATTATAAATTAAAATTATGTTGCAAACTTTAAAATGTCTGAGGTAAGGGGGTGTGACTTTATTGCAAGTAATTATTCCCTCCCTCCCTCCCTCCCTCTCTGTAGGGTTTAGACTGAAAACATTTAACACTTATGCAGTTTAATCTTGTTCTTTTCCTTTCCATCCTGTTTTGCACCTTTCACCAGTTTTCTTTATTATATATGTGGAGAATCTTTGTGTTTTTGGTTGACCTTAAATGCTGCGTTGAAGTCACCATGTTGGCAAACTGGGCATTGCTGATTATTTGTCTATTTGTCTACCATGTGACCTCAGGGATATATGTTGGTGAGGAAAAGGTTATCCACTTCACCCGGGGAGCTGGCCAGGAAATTGGCACAGGTATTGTGTTAGACCGCATCCTTCTCAGCTCATCTCCAACCCATTCTTCAGACATTCCCTGCCCAAGATGTGGTGATCAATCAAGGTTTGATGGTGGTGTCATGTCTTCTTGCATAGATTGTTTTCTTGGTGGCGGTGATCTCTACCTCTTTGAATATGGTGTCACTCCAGTTTTTTTTATCGCCAAAACTAGAGGGAGTACCTGTACCCTTGCCTCGTCTGACCCACCTGATGATGTCCTTTATCGTGCTTCTTTCCTTCTCCATAATGGTTTTGGTAGCTATGACGTTTTCAAAAACAACTGTAAAGACTTTGCAATATACTGCAAAACAGGTTTTCTTGTGTTCACTACCATTAGAGTGGGCAGGAGTGGGCAGGCAGCATCCTTTGTAGCCGCTGCAAGTGCTATTGTTTCTTCACCACTTCTTCTGACTACTAGTTTTACTGGTCTGGGTGCTGTGGGTTGTGGCATGTATTGTCTTAGTCGATTGGTTTCTGATATTGGAATACGTCGTGATGTTAAAAAAGTTCCAGTTGAGAGACTTATCGCTCCGTTGGGCGCAGATGAGTCGGAGGTTGCAACTAAAATGACCAAGAAGGATTAATTTGTGTGCATAACAGAAGTTGTATGGCTTGAAATAAGATTAGACCTATGATTATGGAATACATGGAGGAATGTTGTGTTGGTGGAGGTTTTATTTATTTTTTGGTCGAATTGTTGGTATATTTATTTATGCAATGCAAAATGGTAACTTGAAAGTATTGTCCACTTGGTTCATTGACTTCATTTTTCCTTCACAACCATGAAATTACCATCTTATCTATAACTGTTTGCAATGACTCAGTAGCGTTGTTATTTTTAGCAGGTTACTCGAGAAAGATCAGCAAATAGAAAGGCCAGTTCTTTTCGCTGCATGTTCTAATTTTATTTGATTTTTTTTTTTTTTAACTTCTTATCTTTGTAAGTGTAAGTTACACAAAATTGTGGGAGACATTCAACAAAAAAGACAGACCATACAAATGTAAAAGCACTTGATTAAAACCCAGAAAAACAATTTCGAAATAATAAATATGGTTCATGAACAATAATAAAATCTGAACGGTAAAAGCCTACCTAAGTTATTTTTTCTTGGTTAGGAAAACAAGGCCTTTGACCACTTAAGGATTTATTTCTCATCTAAACGGTTACATATTTACATATAAATATTATGGTTACGATCACAATAGTAGACATGCCAATTGATGGGCAACGTTATTACTATGGCTGTTTTACGCAAATACCACATGGACTATAGATGATGTGTTTTTGTATCAATCAAACTTTTTTTTTGTAACTATTTATCACATGAAGTTATCAATATATGCTAATGTGGCTCATTTAGTTAATTTTTTGTTAAATCATCAATTTTTATCTCAAACTTCCTAATTTGCTTTTAAAAGATTTTGTTTTTCTTAATTATACTTGAGGGCAAATTAGGAAGTTTGAGATAAAAGTTGATGATTTAATAGAAAAATTGACTGGAGGTGCCACATTGCACATATTGATAACTTTATGCGGTAAATATTAAAAAAAAAATGGTTTATGTGGTACAAGAGCATACCCCCCTATAATTCAGGTGGCATTTAGGTAAAAAAGCCTATTACTATTACATTTTCATTTTGGAGACCTAACAAAGTAGCTGGGGGTTCAATTTCTAGCTTAAGGGTCAGGCCTCTTACTTTTGGTGTGTTTGCTTCTTTGAGTTCAATTTGAAAAGATTCGGTTTTATGGACTTTGGTTTATGAGTTTAAAGAAAATATTGTTTTGAAAATTTGTTCTTAAAGAAATTGGATTTTACTACTGTTTTCAGAAATTAAATGAGCTACAGTTCGACCTAAAAGAGTATTTCAGCATGCTTGTGTGAGTGTTGTGCAATGGTAATTAAAAAGGAGGTTTTTTCTCAAAAAGTATCCATTTGACAGCAATTTCTGGAAAACTGACTGGCTTGAACTCTTTGTAAAGTTTGTATTGTTGTATGAAGAATTTGGTTTATGGTAAAACTAGACTTTGACAAACGGTTTAAGACCAAAACCATGGAAAATGGAGCTTTGATGATTAAATGGTGAATTTCTTAAGTCAGCTTTGCTTACTGGCAGTACTGTGATTTCTAAAGAAAAGGAAATTTCATGGATTTCAATACACAACTTACACAGCCCCATTATTCATGAGTATTTTTGTGCACCAAACTCAGCAAGTCTAGATTCATTCTGGAAATTCTCAGTGCATTTGAATGTGTTTGGATTTTCTTAAAAATTTACGAGCACAGCTCACTCAATCTGATTTTAAAAACTATTGAGCTTTTGATTAACTTGTGAGGTAATTTTCTATATACCTTGTACGGTAAATTGTTTTTGGCATTGAGTTGGAACTCCACGTGTTTAAATGGTGCTAGAGCTAGAAATCCCATAGCCAAGATCTATGAGAGATTTTTAAATCCATCTGAGTTTCCTTTGAACTAGCAGTAAGAGTCTTCTAATCTCCTTTTTTACTCATTTTCTTAGGGAAAAAGGTTTTAATCAGGTTTTTAATTTGAAATAAAACCTTTTAAAAGTGTTTAAAACTTGGTTGTTTGGCAAAAAAATTTTTAAGTGTTGCGTCTGTATTAATTGCTAGGTTTTTTTTTTTAAGTGTGGCAGTTATGGAAATAATCTTTGTCTAGTTGAGTTTGAATTCTCAGCAAATACCAGGTCTCAGGTTAGTCCAGTTAATTTTTTTGAGTTTCGGGACTGGCGACAGAAAATTAGACAAAAAGACTTAACAAAAGAGGGAATGGGTAGGTGGTATCATGATGGACGAGTGTTAGTTCATATACTGTATGTTCTGATATATGGATTAACAGGTATATAAGTGGAGTTGGTTTGACATTCATGCATTATCCATTTTTATTATCACTTGTGATTGTGAAATAATTGTGTGTCACATGATTTAATTGATCAATCTCTCCATATGAAGAGTCCTCTACTGAGCCGTGGTTTTGCTCACCTTTACTTTTGTTTTGCAAAAAATTAATTAGATTCTTTATGTCTGGGCAGGACAAGGGTTAGGCGAGCTGAGATTTATAACACAGTTTTAGTGTATATTTGTACAGATTTTGACCTATATATTTATAATACAAAAATTGGTTTTGTATTATAAAGCCTATTTAGTTTAGTTGATTTTAACATTACACTCTAGATTTGAAAAATTAAATTTTACTACCTTGCGTCTAGGGCATGCCAAAAACAATGCAGCAAGCTATTAAAACACTACAGCAATCTATCAAGATACCCAAACAGCATCTCCGGCCTCTGCTGGCGACACATCGTCGCCAAATCTAGCCCAGCTTCAGATCGAGCCCACCATTCTAGCCTTGGTGGTCGACTCCAACTGCTCCAACCTTAGATTGCCTTGCCTTTGCCTCGAATCTGGAGGCTGGCGACCTTGTCGTCCTCCTTTCTTGTCGGGTAAAGAGAGTCGACAATAGAGAGAGAGAGAGAGAGAGAGTGCCATAGTTGTGACAAGGGCAAAAGTGAAAGAAAAATAAAAAAAAACATATTAATAGGATTTGAAATACATAAATTTGAAATCTAAATTTAAATTCAAATTTAAGAACCTAAATGGACCTTTATTGTTTCAAATTAAGCTTGATATATATATCTTTGATTAATGCTTTCGATTGATGTGTTTTGTTAAATTGCTCGTCTGGCTAATTAAGTTTGCATTGATGAGTTCATATGATTGATTGACACTTTTTTTCTTTAGTGCAACTTTATTGAGTGGTTTGTGTGCATGCACATGAAATTTTTGAAACATGTTTTTGTTAAATACGTTCAATGTGCTAGAGGTATAACTGATTGCCTCTAAGCTTGATATATCTCGGATCAATGCTTCCAATGTGTTTGTTAAATTATTCCTTTCGTTATGAGCTGACCTTAATTTTCATGCATTAAGTAGTGAATTGGAGTTAACTTAGTTGTCAAAGAACAAAATTTCTCTAAACATACCTAGATTCGAATCTTCCCCTTTACATGTAATGAAAAAAGAAAAATAATTACTATTTCATAAAGTACTAATGATTTTTAATTAAAAGGCAAAACATACCCCTATGTTATTTTCATTTTTATATCAAACAAAATTTTCATTAAAAGTATATAAGCCCAATTAATTAAATTTCGGATTTCGATAAAATTTTGATAGTTCAAAAATTTAGACTAAAATAATTGAAACTTTTAACAAATTTTGATAATTTTGTTTAGGTAATATTTCGAGATTTCAAAAAAATAGGAATTTCGAGGAAATTTTTGAAATTTATAATTCCTTGAATAAGACCTTCATAGAAGTATTGAATGAAATACTAAATTATTAAAATAAATTCTTACAAATGTATGTGGACTTAAATTATTAATTTTAACTTGTGAAAAATACATATATATGTTTCTTGAGTAAGAGTACTGCAAGGGATTTTAAGTTCGTATGTAAAATTTGCATCTCAAATACTCGTGGCAGTGTCTAATGATTTCTCGTCAAGAGCATGTTGTTTTGATCAACTAGAAGATATGCAATCAAGTTAGAGTACTTCTTGAAATTTTCTTCTTGATATTGCCGCTACAGCATAAAATCCGAGGCATGAAACGTAAAAAATGTATTTTTCATCGTGTTTTCCCAAAATCTCCTATTTTGCATGGAGTTGAAATTTCGTAGAATTACACTTTACTTAATTTTTTTTTAAGGAATTTTTTGTTTTTTATTTTTATATTTTTATAGCTAAAATTTTTTTTTTTGTGCTTAAAAGTGTATTTTGTGGCTTATTAATAAAAAATTATATTTGTTGTAGCTTAGAAATAAATATATTTAAAATTTGAGTTTATGACTAAAAAATATGATAAGTTGTGGCCAAGGTGTTAAATTTCGTTTTTGGAGCTCATCAAAACTTTAACACATATTTTATATTTTCGCCGAAATTTCCATGTTTCGTCGAAATTTCGTGAGTTCTCCAATGCATTTTTTTTCAAGTTTTTGCGAAATCTAATGAAATTTTAGAGAAATTTCGCTAGTTTGGGACAAGTTTCGCTTATCTCTCTCAGTCTCAGACTAGAGTCCAGACTTCACTCTTTCTCTCTCCTCTCGCGAGATCTCTGCCTTCTTCCTTGCTGTCGTTGCTTTTGGCGTAGTTTCATGACTACCATGGCTGGACAAAAAAAACCCAAGAGAGAACAGAAAGGGAGAAGAGGGAGAGGTGAGTTGCAATCAAATCCACCTCGCAGGCTCGCAGCCACTCCACAAAAGTCTATAATTTAAATAAATTTATAAAAACCATTAACATTTTAAATATTCTTTAACTTTTATAGACTTTTTAAAAGTCTATAGAATTCTTAATGGAATATCCTATGACTTTTATAGGCTTTTTAAAAGTCTATGAAAATTTGATTAAATAACCCCTTATTTTTTATTTCAACAAAAGTCTTTTAAAATTAGGATTCAAATAGTATAAATTTTGAAAATATGCCCATTTTGCTTTGCCAAAATGGAGAGGATGAGATTCTTGCTTACCTTCAGAAAAGAGGGAGTGACTGAGTGAAAAGGTGAGAGATGGGAAAGTGATTTTATGACTATGACTAGTTAAAAGAGATAAGAATGGAGAGTGATGACTATGACATCACTTTCGTGAGTAATTAAGAGAGAGAATGGAGAGTTTGAATAAAAAAGTAAAAACATAAACTTTTGTTGTCCAAAACCTTTTTTTTTTTTTTTTTTTTTTTTTTTTTTTTTTTT
>QANT01006534.1:14343-30339 GCA_003254885.1 Purshia tridentata
TTTAGAAATAAAACTTTCAAAATTTGAAATTCTTTTTCATATGGTTATGACTATATAGTTGGCATATTAACAATTACATACAAAATTATTTTAGAGAAATATCTTGAGTAATTATTCTTAACAGTATACCTATTCTACACATGAGGATATTGAAGATAATGAACATTTTAAACTTCCTATATGTAATTCATAATATAAGATTATAGTGTTATTTATTTAATTATTAATTAGTGAACTTTTTTTTTAACAATATTTGCCTGCAACGCCTATAATATTCATCTTATATCACATGAAGTTTACTATAATTTGGTTTTTTTCAATATTCCTTATCAAAGTAGTGGATAATACGTTAAATAAAAATATAATAAAGTTTTATTCAAAATTTCTATATTTTAATATCAATTTCCGTTGTTTCTGTTTAATTTATGTTGAAATTTAAAATTTTTCAAAATTTCTATCGAAATTTCTGCGAATACGAAAATTTAACTCCTTGGTTATGGCTTATTAATAAAGTACCTAAATAAATATCAATATTTATAACTTACTTAATGTATATATCTCGCAGTACAAAAGATATACTTTGCAAAATTGCAAATTTTACTATTACAAATTGCGACCAACCATTTTACAATGGTCTGACCATGATGTTGTGTATAAATGTACATAGCAATTGCACCTTCTTCGAGCACCACTTTCCTTGGAATGAATCAAATATCCAATGGAGCAGTTGAAGCCAAGCCCCGCAAACCTCTGCCCTCTGACTCCCCTAAATTGGTTAGAACGAGCTGCGACGATGTACGGTGACTGCCCATCCATTATCTACAACACCACCACCTACACGTGGTCCCAAACCCACCGTCGATGCCTCCAGCTGGCCTCCTCCATCTCATCCCTCGTGGGACACCATTCGGTGGTGTCCGTGGTGGCCCCCAACACCTCTGCCATGTACAAGCTTCAGTTCGCGGTTCCCATGTCCGGCGCCATCCTCAACAACATCAACACCCGTCTGGACGCACACTCCGTCTCCATACTCCTCCACCACAGCCAATCCAAACTCGTCTTCGTTGACTCCCTCTTCCTCTCTCTCCTTCTCCATGCCCTCTCTCTCTTCCCTCCCCACCTTTCTCGACCCCCTCTCGTCCTCATCACCGATGATCAGGAGGACTCCATCTCAACCGTTGACCATAATTTCCTTGACACTTTTGGTAACATGGTGGCAAAAGGTGATCCCGGGTTCAATTGGGTCAAGCCCAAAAGCGAGTGGGACCCCATGGTACTGAACTACACCTCCGGTACGTCTTCTTCTCCCAAGGGCGTCGTGCATTGCCACAGAAGCTTTTGCACCGCCGTACTTGCTTCCCTCATAGATTGGTCCGTACCCAATAATTGTTTCTACTTGTGGACCCTACCAATGTTTCATTCCAACGGCTGGGGCTTCCCTTGGGGCATGGCCGCCGTTAGAGGCACCAATATTTGCCTACGAAAATTCGACGGTCCCAAAATCTATCAACTGATTCACAAGCACAAGGTCACTCACATGTGTGCCACACCTGTCGTGCTCAACATGCTACTCAACCAACCAACAGAACCAACCCGATCCAAAACCCAGTTTATATTATAACAGGAGGGGCTCCACCGCCATCCGCCGTGCTACTCCGAGCCGAGTCACTCGGGTTTATTGTGAGTCACGGGTACGGGCTGACCGAAACAGGTGGAGCCGCAGTGTGATGCGCTTGGAAGCCACAATGGGACCGGCTTTCGGGGATGGAGAGAGCGAGGATGAAGGCGAGGCAAGGGGTGAGGACGATTGGGATGGCGGAGGTGGATGTGGTGGACCCAGAGTCGGGTACGGGTGTGAAACGGGACGGGCATTCGATTGGTGAGATCATTTTAAAAGGAAGTTCTGTGATGCTCAAAGACCCGGAAAGCACAGCGAAATGTCTGAGACAAAACAGGTGGTTTTATACGGGCAACGTGGCGGTGATGCATCCAGATGGGTATCTCAAGATCAAGGACCGTTCCAAGGATGTGATCATAAGTGGGGGAGAGAACTTGAGCAGCGTGGAGGTGGAGTCGGTGCTGTATACCCCCTCGGCAATTGACGAAGAGGCTGTGGTCGCCCGAATCGATGAGTTTTGGGGGGAGACGCCGTGTGCGTTTGTTAGCTTGAAAAAGGGATTGCCTGAGAAGCCATCGGAGAAAGATATCGTGTCATTTTGCAAGGATAAGCTACCGCACTTCATGGTGCCCAAGACGGTGGTGATCAAGGAGGAGCTTCCAAAGACTTCGACCGGGAAGATTCAGAAGTTTCTGCTGAAAGAGATTGCCAAAGGAATTGGATCGTCGTCGTCATCGACGACAAGGACAAGTCGGATGTAATATTGGTGGAGTCGACTCCTAGTTCAGTATTAATTTGTTCATAAAGTTGACTATATATATGTTAAATTTCATCCTACATTTCCACTTTGATTATAAGGGTGGTTTGTCTATTGGATTATTTAAGAATTATTGAATGTGTTGGACTAAAATAAGTTGGATTAAGTGTACATCCTTGGATTATTTAAGGGTGGTTTGTCTATTGGCCGGATTATTTAAGAATTTAGGAACGACGGTATAGTATTGCACAGGCCTAGACCCTGTTCTAGGGACAGGACAGCACAGGACAGCACAGGACTGTGGCTAATTCTGTCCCGTGTTTGGTGTAACACATGATTGGACTGGATTGTCAATAAAATTTTTAATTAAAAAAATTAACTATACAAAATTAAAAATTAATAATACTATCTAATCAATTTTTATTTTTTTACAAAAATGAAAAACAAGAAAATAAGTAAATTTATTTAAGTCTATCGAAAAAACAAAAAATTATAAAGATCATTACCTCACATTTTTTATAATCATCATAAGAACATAACACAGAGGCAAAACCTCAAACCCAATATAATAAAATCCAAAAGTATAATTGCATTGTGAAACTGGCAGCACCATGCACCATATTAAATTAAATTAAAGATGGGGGGCAAAAACTTGGTTGAACCTTGCATCCCGAAAAAGAAAGAAAAAGGAAAAGCTTCAGTTTTGCTTAATATTTTATCCAGAATTAAAAGAAAGCGAAAATAAAATAACCCAAAAAAGGAAAATTTGAGACATGAACAATGAATTTAAATACCAAGATAAAAAGAGATGGAGGCGTGAAAGAGATGGAGGCATAAAGAAGATGGAGGTGTCTATCCCTTCGTGTACCAAGGTTTACCTTAGGACAGAATTATTGATATATTTGGGATAATTGTTCCATGGAGTCCCAGTTCCAAATATCCTTGTAAATCCACTAAACATAGTACACGGGACAGCTGTCCCATTTAATCCATTAGTACCATGCAGTACTACCGTCCAGATGAGGCCTAAGTGTACATCATTAGTGCTGTTTTGTATTTGGTGCAGGATCAAACTAAAGTTAATTATAATTTTCAAAATATATTAATGAAATATATTATATAGATTATTATCCTCCATCATTGTACCTTTTTTTTCACATATAAAGTTCATCTGCTTTAACACCCTTCTTAATATATATATTTTCAATAAAATTATTAATATGTCTGTAGATCATTGCCAATCAAAATCATCATAGGCAACCACATGGCCACCTTCGCAGATGTATTTAGCAGTGAACTTCAGAGTCAAATTACTTGAATATATATATATATACTTGATGTTCTTGAGGAACCAAGAAAACCTCTTTTTTCTCACTATAACAATTATAAGACAATCATTAGCCTAATTTAAACACGAAACAATAATCAAAATTAGCTGCAAACTAAGATCTACAATCAAACATAAGAATTCCCAACACAATCAAGATATAAAAAAACTTATTAAAAAAAAAGGCAAAAAATTCCCTAAAAAATTACCAGCAAAAACCAAAGTCAGTTATCAAAACAAAATGAAAAAACCTAGCCATCAAAATCACAGTTAGAAAGAGAGATACAGAGCGAGGGAGAAGGAGAGAGCAAGAGTTTGAGAGTGAGAGAAAAAGAGAGAGAGTACTTAAGTTGGAAAATAAAAGGAATAATCGACATGAGAGATGTATTTGCAATTTTGGAATGATAATTTTAGAAAGTATAGTCAATGAAGTTGTAGTTACCTGTTAATAAGCCACATCATTAGTCAGAATGAAGTAGAACTTCTTTATATACAACATTTCTGGTAAATGTGCCATCTTGACCAACTATTGTGCCTTTATTAACTAAAATTTTGTTAGTTTTCTTTGATACTCCACTTGATAAAGCCACGTATAACTCTCTATGAAGAAATTTATGAGTTTCTAATCTTGGGTATGATTTGAGGAAAGTGTGAGTGATTGCATTACACCAGAGTTTGTAAAGAAGAAGTTGAACACTGTCTTCTGTCAATTTAGACAAACGTTGTACAAGTCAAAATTTGGCAAGAAAATTATGTATACAAAAAAAAGGCCTTATACATACAGAGAGGCTAGTGGGTAATAAAAGTTAGTGATTTGTGGTTGTAAAATTAGACTATTATATTGGTTAATATAATGTAAAAGTGTACATGTCCCTCCAAATTAAGCCCTCTAGCATTTTTGACACTATGACCCTTCAGGATAAAATTTCTGGATCCGTCCTTGAGGTTGAAGTAGGGTTTCAAGAGTTCTTCTCTTCAAGACGTTGGCAAGTAGATCTCCATAACAATTGGTGAAATTGAAGAGTTACAGCGTGAGGTCAATCTTTTCTTACTATAAGGTGTCTAGGCAAGATTTAGATCAAGTCACTAGTTGCAATCTCTATTTTACATAGTGGATTGCTTTTCTGGATTAGGTCCTGCAGTTTTTACCCAATGAATGGTTTTTCATGTCAACAACTCTCGTGTGTTATTGTGATTGATTGTGTTTTATTTTCCTTGTTGATCATCTCTTATTTGTTGTTAATCCACTGCACATTAATTCAACCTAGTAAAATTAAAATTTGATTTATTTTGTGTGTAAGCCTATTCAACCCTCCCCCTCTAGGCTTAGCATATTGATCTATCCGGGAATTTCAAACTACTCCGGTAAATACCCCACAAAACAATATTCTAAGGTAGGCAATGTTCAATACGCAAAGCCAAAATTATATCTCACTGGCGCCGTGCACCTTCCACTTTCTTTGAAAAGACAATTTATAGGTAGTTAAATAAATAATGTTACCAATAGAACCTCCACCAACCATGCATACTAGTCAAAGTTCTAGAATGAGAGCCCACAACATGACACCCAATCAAACTATCACACTGATTTTTGAACCACACTATAAACCAATTCATCGATTCAAGAAAAATGTATAAAAAAGAATATTAATTGTGGAGTAGAAGTGTCAATAACATCAGGCAAAGGCAAACTGCAATATAGACACCGGGCCGGGGGGAGGGGGGTGTGGACTGGGGGCCGGGGGGTGTGGTTTTATGGCCAACTCAGTTCAGAGGCACCATTGTTGGCGTCTCGCTCACCAACAACAGCACATTGTTGGCTCTGGCTTTGTGTGAGAGGGAAGGGAGGAGAGGGGAGAGGGGGGTAGGGGGAAGGGTAAGACACAACGACACTTTTTGATCTTTTATGCCTTACAGCCTCCCAAACAGGTGGAAGGTTTGTAAGGCAGCAAGCTAGCACCTGCTAGCTATAGTTTAGTTTCCTACTACTGTAGCTATCATTTCTCGTTCCAATTTCGTTACCTACTACATGGATTTGTAAGAAATGGGGAAAAATATAACAAAAATAAATAAATACAAAACCTTTAAAACACAATTTCAGGAAACAAACTTACAAGGCATATACAAAATTTCATCCACCGTGAAGAGACAACCACTGCCTAGGGAAAACTGAACAGTGGTTCCCCCACACAAGGGACTACAAAAAAGACACTCATTCCTTCCCGCATTAAAATCACAATTACAAGACCTACCCATTACACAAAAAATCAACCTGTATATCCCCTCATCAAAAGGGGACTGCTCCTAAGTTGCTGTACTTGACAGTCAAGTGTGCTTTGAACAGAAATGTAAACTTCTGTTAAGTACTTATCGTCCTTCATGAAGATCTTCTGAGCAAACTGCTGTCCGTGAGATGTTTTCATTATCAAAGGCACTTAGGCCAGAGTAAGGACCAGAAGAGAACATCGACGAAGACACATCAGACTCAAAGGTAGTTGATGATTGCCTGTTATTGGGTCTGGCAGTGGAAGAGGTTATAATGGAATCCTGATATTCAGTGACCCGTTGCACCATCTTCAGTGATTGTACCACTTCACCCATTGTGGGGCGTTGGCTTGACTCAGGAGCAACACAAGCCGCTGCAATAGTGCAAACTCGTATAAAATCTTCTGTGGGGTACTTTCCTCCAAGACTAGGATCAGCAAGCTCTTCCAGTCGATCTTTGTCTCTAAGAATTGGCCTTGCCTGAAAGAAATAAAATCCATGTCTCACTTTCCCATCCGAAATAATAATGGCAAAATACCAAACGAATAACAGTTTGCACTTCAAAAGAAGGAACAAATATAACACTATTTCTTTTCTTTTCATTTTTCTTCTAAAGAGTGTGGCACTAGATACTTTCTATCATTTTCAATAGAAAAAATGGTCATTTAGAGACAGAATAATGAGGGCCAGGTTAAATAATACTAACCCAAGTGACAAGATTCTCCTGTCCAGCTGGCTGTGACATATCTACAGGTTTTCTTCCAGTGAGTAATTCAAGGAGGACAACCCCATAGCTGTAAACATCACTTTTAACAAGTAGGTGTCCAGTCATGGCATACTCTGGAGCTACATACCTGTAAATCAAATTATTACATCTTAGTGCCATTCCATATGGTGGAGATGACAAGCTTAAGGAGGGAAGAAAATGAGACCAACCCGAATGTTCCCATTACACGAGTAGAAAGGTAATTTGCTCTGCCTTCAGGTGCCTGTTTAGCCAGTCCAAAATCAGCAACTTTAGCATTAAAGTTGTTCTCAAGCAATATATTGGATGCTTTAAAATCTCTGTGGATAACACAAGGTTGTGAGTCCTCATGCAGGTAAGCAAGTCCTCTGGCAGCATCAAGTGCAATCTTCATTCTGGTTTCCCAATCTAAAGGACAATTGACTCCCAGGGGCCCTGAGAGAGAGAGAGAGAGAGAGAGAGAGAGAGAGAGAGAGAGTATTGTCAGCAATGCATATCAAAGAGAAAAAAATATGATTTAAGGCATAAACTGTTTTCTATTTTGAAATGCTACACTAAAAAAATAAATAAATTTAGTAGAAACAGCAAATTTTGGATGCAATATGTGATTCAGGAAATTACCATGGAGCCAGGCCTCCAAGCTTCCATTTGGTACAAGTTCATAGCAAAGTAAGTTCTGCGAGGAGTCACGACTGGTATAGTAACCCACAAGCTTCACAAGATTACGATGATGCAGCCTGCTAAGCATCTCAACCTCAACCAAGAACTCCTTATCCCCCTGTTGCCCTCCATTAGTAAGTCTTTTAATTGCTACAGCTGTACCATCACTCAAGACACCCTTGAAAACCTTGCCAAAACCACCCTCTCCGAGGATGCTTGCAGGTTCAAAGTTGTTTGTTGCTTGTTTAAGTTCTTCATATGCCAGAAATCGAGTGCTGCTTGGGTGGGGTAGAGATCCTACCACTGGAACTGTATCGATGGTCCTCTGCTTTTCTGGGGTTCAAAAAGTGAAGAAGAGAAAAGAGGGAAAAGCAGATAAAATAAACAACTTGAAATGATTCCATGAAAAGAAAACCTAAAATAATCATGTAGAAATGTAGAATGGTCAAATTCAATTCTGTTTCCAGTTTCTGTTTTGGTGTTTCACGCATGTTTTTTCATCAGTCCTTAAAAAATTTCTTGGTTAACTGTATTAAGATAACTGAAAATGGTACACACAGGCATAATTTACGTTTATTTTTTATTATTATAAGTAACAATAATTTAATGGAAAACAATATCTTCATAATTACAAGCTCTAAAAGTGTAATTAAAAGTTGGTCCACACGATGGTTCCTAGCAATAGTAAGTAATGACCAGGATAATATCCCATGATTATGGACACCATTGAGACCAGAGAAAACAAAAGAAATGCATGTTAACGAAATTTAAAACACACACCTGTTTCTCTAGGAGATGGTTTGGTCTTCTCTTGACATAACGTGCATAAACACAGTATAAGCACAGAAATAATGGCAATGAACAGTACAGCAACTCCAATACCGATAAAGACTATCCAATTTGAATGTTTCCCTTTATTTGAATCACTTAAGGATGGAAGAGTTGGTGAAGGTTTTGGTGGGACTTCCACTGGTAATGTAGCAGCAACAGGAGCTTTAAAGATAAAAAACAAAAATAAGAAGAGCATGTTAATATTCATACAACAAAGCTAATTCCTCAAAGCTAGTAAGCCAAACATCAAAATCAAAAGACTCTACCCCACCTTAAACAATAAATATATAGTATGGTACTCGCAAATACACAGCTACCTTAATGCACTGAGATTACCTATTCCAAAATTGTTACTATTGATTATATGAATGAAGCAATAGGTACTTAGAACTTGAAACATTACAGTCGTCTCACCATAAAGACTGCCACCATAGTGCAAACGTACACAAGTTAATAAAATTCTGAAAACATTAGGGGACGTGTCAGAATTACCTTGAGAAGGAGGTGGAGGCTTAAACCAAGTTATATTGAGGAGTTTGTAATCACCCACTAATGCAGGGTCTAACTTAACCTTGTGCATGACAAGAGAAGAGTTTATTGCAAATGCGTCACTGGCAGAGAAACTGACCCCTGAATATGGAGTAATATCCATCGAAATATTTAGCCTTGATAAGCTGAGTACATAAAAGTTAATCAGCTCTATTTGAGAAACTTTCAAACCAAGCTGGGAAGCAAATCCTTCAAGAAAAAGATTCCAATTACGATTTTGTGAAACATTTAAGAGAAGAAGGTCAAGCTTTAAGGGATAAACACAGTCACAACTCCGACTTCCGCGTCTCAACACCATATCTGGTTTGCAACAGTCTGGAAGAAATGAGAAACACCCTTGTCAGCACCAAAATTAGGTCTCAGCACAATTACTTTGTGTGGAATAAATAAGAATCAAACAGTTGATATAATGATTTTTACTATGAAATTAAGTAGGAAGTCTAGTGCTTCATCACATGTAAATAACTTCAATATACATATACAGGAAGGCTCCATTGTAGAATATGGGAAGTATTATAAAAGAGAAGGAAACAAGACAATGAAAGATGGACAAGAAGTCCAACAAGCAAAAACAGCAACCATTGCCTAACAAGAAAAATTACATCAACTCAAGACTCCCGCCCAATTAAGATGTGTTACACCAAAAAGAATATTCCTAAAATGCTTAGACAAAGAGGCCCAAAGAGGCTAGATATTTGACCCCAAAATAGAAACCAACTCCTCCTTCCTGTTGTGAAAGATCCTTTGGTTATCCAAATAGTCCAAATAGAAGCCAAAACTTCACACTTCGATGCCTAACAAGAAAAATTACATCAACTCAAGACTCCCGCCCAATCAAGATGTGTTACACCAAAAGGAATATTCCTAAAATGCTAAGACAAAGAGGCCCAAAGAGAGGCTAGATCTTTGACTCCCAAATAGAAACCAACTCCTCCTTCCTATTGTGAAAGATCCTTTTGTTCCTTTCTATCCAAATAGTCCAAATAGAAGTCAAAACTGCGCACTTCGATGCCTAACAAGAAAAATTGCATCAACTCAAGACTCTCACCCAATCAAGATTTGTTACACCAAAGGAATATTCCTAAAATGCTTAGACCAAGAGGCCCAAAGAGAGGCTAGATATTTGACTCCCAAATAGAAACCAACTCCTCCTTCCTGTTGTAAAAGATCCATTTGTTCCTTTCTATCCAAATTGTTCAAATAGAAGCCAAAACTGCACACTTCAATGCCTAACAAGAAAAATTACATCATGTCAAGACTCCCACCCAATCAAGATGTGTTACACCAAAAGAAATAATCCTAAAATGCTTAGACAAAGAGGCCCAAAGAAAGGCTTGATATTTGACTCCCAAACAGAAACCAAGTCCTTCTTCCTGTTGTGAAAGATCCTTTTGATCCTCTCTATCCAAATAGTCCAAATAGAAGCCAAAACTGCACACTTCAAAGTGTAACAGCGTTCTTCTTTGCCTCCATACCAAATAAGTTCTGTAAGCAGAGAGTGACAGCTTTTTGGCCAAACCCACACCACTCCAAACACTTGCAACAATCTAACCCAAATTTGGTTGTATATTTATGTTTTGTGTGTGTGTGTGTGTGTGTGTGTGTGTGTGAGAGAGAGAGAGAGAGAGAGAGAGAGAGTAAGATATATAGGTAGTAAGAGGGATCCCTCTATTTCAGAAAAGAAAGGGACAACATGTGAGGCCCACCCCCCATGCAATCCAATAATCCGATCCACTTTTTAAGTTCTTATTCCAAAATCATTGATACAAAAAATATAAATAAAAAAGAAACAGTCAGCCAAATCAGAAACCATTTAGTCATTTAATTGTAATTAAAAAAAAGACAAACAGTGTTTACGAGAAACATTGAAATCATGATGATGATGATTAAATCTCTAATCTTTTGATTTGGATGACCTTTTATTTAAGAGTGACCCTTAAAGGGTGACCTAAAGAATGGTCACTTTGGGATCAATGGACTACATTGCAGGGTGAGCCCCAACAATATAGTCCCTTTCTTTTCTTAATAAACGGGATCGCTTATAAGAAGGGCCTTATTCTGTGTGTGTATATGAATATTATCAAAGGACTAAACGATCCAAATTAAGCATATTAATAATGATTATTCCAATTCTTTCATTGTAAAGTAATAATCCAAAATGATTGAATTCATAAAATAAGAAAAGGAGAAAAACAAGAATACGGTCCAGAGTGTAACTTACTGGAAACCGAAGGAGAGAGTGGAGGCTGAGCTAAACCAGAAGGAATTGTACCCACATTTGACTGTTTTGGGGCAATATTCTTAAAGCCAGCAAAGGGAGGTGCTAAGCCACTCCTCTTCATTGAGGGCTTCGAAAATTGAGAAGATGTAGGGGGATGACCAGCAGTTATCAAGGGGCCATAAAAAGGAGGGTGTGCAGGTGATAGTGCAATTGGTGCAGCACGTGGCAAGAAATGTTTTTGCCATTTTCTATGGTACACTGGCAAATTGGCTGGCAAGGGAAGATTTGGCATGGGCGCTGCCAAAGGTGCACCCATTGGAGATATTGATGGTGCTTCGAGTAAGTCATAGGGTACTTTGGCATCAGCAATGTAGATCAGGCAACACAACAAAAGTGACTGTTTAATCAACATCCATTGAACCTTCTTCAATATGCCTGCATTTTTCATTCAAAATTAGAGTTCAATCTACCACTCAAAAAGAACTCAGTCACAGAAACTTCCACAATAAGAATACTCTAAATTTGTTACCCAATTTCTAGTTTGAACGGCTCAGAAACAAACGCATTGAATGGTCCCCATTGTTGCAGGGACACAAGAAAACTAAAACAGCACTTAGTAAACCCTAATCAAATGACTTGTTCATGAAGGGACAAGGGACAAAGCATGTAATAATTATTTCATTTCATTTTCCTAAATCTTCTCTGCAGACAAACAAAGCGCTATTATGAAACCCGAGCTCCTCGCTACCACCCAATTCATTACCAGAAAGAGGCAAATAAGAGTTTTAATAACAACCCATTTTCGCTATTCAGCAAAGACAGGTTGAAAAGGTGAAGCAGGAACAATGTATCCCAATGAATGCGTCGCACTAACAATTACTCCTACTACTACCACCAGTGATGAGCTCCGAAACTCACTAAATGACCCAAAAAGCAACAACGAAACTAATTTTACCGGTGGGAATAGAAGCAGTGAGCGCAGACATCACCGACAGCCGTCGATTACTTGGAACGCTTTAGATCTACAAAACCAACCGCGAGATCACGCCGTTAATGAGCGCAACAAGACTTGAAACGCGAAGCAGCAACACTAGGAGCTGAGAGCGTTGCTAAAGGCGTTAGGACGAGGATCCAACGGCGGAGATACCGTCGCGAAAATTCGAACTAGGCACAGTAGACTCGGAGTGGTAATACTAATCGCCATCGCCGAGTTAAATCGTAGAGACCGAGGGGGGAGCTGAATTCACCAAGTGGAGACTCGAGGCCCGAGAGAGAGACTATTGGTGGAGGTGCCGTTGAGTTCACTCACTCTCTTCCTCCCTCCAGTGCTGCAGAAGCCTTTTGCTTTTCTTTTCCCTTTTTTATTTTCTGGGGAGGCGCAGAGTCTTATTTTTTGTGGGTACAAGCAGAGGCTTTTATTCATAGCTAAAGTGCCCCTTAACGGAAAAAAATATAACAAATTAACGGTAATAAAACAGGGGCGTTCGGCCGTCTCCATTCTGCTGGAAGTGAGTCGATCATCGATGAATGGTGGTTTCACTGGTTTGTGTTTAGGGTTAATTTCAGCAGTGGTGTCTCAGTAATTCCACAAGTGACAATTTAGTCCGTTCCATAAAAAATGTTAAATATTTAGTCAATAAATAAGGGTTTTTTTTTTTCAGCAATGATCCCTTAATTATTGAGTGAAAACTTTGGTAATTTAATTAATTTTTTTAATTTTTAGGGCCCTCAAATTATTTTACTTCTCTCACTTTGATCCATTGACGTCATTTTTTTTTTGTATTATGTTTAAATTGCTAACATGACAATTGTGAGTTCCACGAATAAATGCTTACATGGTTAAAGCATAATAAAAAATGGCTGGTGATTTTCACATTCCAACTTTCTTTATTTGCACTCCTCCTTTTCTTTTAATTATTTTTATAAATTTTTTATATTTATATTTTCAAATCTACACTTTATGCTCCCTCTCTTATTTTCAGAAAGTCCCTTCTAGTTAAATATTTGAAGTCTTTTCTTAGAGGAGTCAAAAGTTTGAGAGCTTAGTTGAAATCTAGCTCAGCAGGTCTACAACGGAGTAAGTGTTCTAACATTTCTTATTTATTTTTAGGCTAAAACGGAGTAAGTGTTCTAACATTTCTTATTTATTTTTAGGCTTTTAATTTTAGTCTTGCATGTTAGTTAAATAAGTATGATCTATTTATTAATTAAGGATGGTTAGTTGTAGCCTTATTTTAGAGACTTAATAAAAGCTAGGCTAATGGTATGCTAGGCTTAGCATGTTCCTATTATGAAGAATAAGTTGGATTTTAGTTATTATTTAAGCTTGATTAATTAGTGGATTTATTTTTAAGATTATGCTAATTAATTAAAGCACTTGTATAGTACTTAGATTTGATTTGTTCTAAGCTAATTCGTAGATTCTTCTAGGGACTTATGACCTAAAAGGAAGGGTCATAAAGAGATCTTGTTGAACTTAACTTTTGATAAAATTGTTGTTTGTTGGACACTAAAAACACCAGTTATCGAAAGACTTCTTTGTGACATGATAAGAAGGAGAATGGATTCGAAGGGGATAAGGATGAATACACTTGAAGGGCATTGAATTCCTTGTAGGGGGATTTATCCTATATTTTTTTACTGTGGACTCTTCTCTGTGTGTGTTAGATTGTTATAACATACTACGATTATTTTGTTTATGATGATATGTCTAAGAGTAAGGGTTGCATAATGATGAGTTTGACTCCCTAAAACTTCTAGAAGGGCTGTCATAGTATGGACGACCTAGCCAAGACAACGTCATTACGTTATTACGTCATTAAGTCATTACTTCATTGCGTATGTTTGGTCTAGTTAATGTTCATGACTTGTTGGTAGCAAGTGGTATGTTTATATATACCTTTGTTGACCATGACACTCTCATTATGGTAGTTATATAGTTTAATTATGGCTAGTTGTAATAGTACTGAACGTGAATTAACCATCAGGTTTGAATGATTATGGATTTGCATGTTTATAAATATACGGGTAAGTCAATATTAGAAAGGATTTCAAAAGGAAATGTTTGAAGAACCTATTTTGATGACCGTCAGAAAATGATTTCCACAATGTTTTACACCGAGAAGATTTTGTGGTTTTCAAATTAGTTAGGGTCCTCTGAGGGAAAGCTATGGTCCTGTGAGATGCTTACCCCACCATAAAGAGACGACCTTGGACGAGGGTCGAAAAGAGTAGCATCATAAGACTTGCCAACTTCTTGGATTTAACTGATGTTTACAAACAAGTGTTTTCTCGTGTCGAATATGATTTTAATGGTTTTTTTTCTCCATTATTTGGATATGGTTTTGAGCTATTTACTTTAACATTATGTGTTGCGTAGTTTTGGAACCTTTATTCAGTATTGCTATAGATTTTGAAGTTTATTAATTCATTAATGTTGCAATGAACTATCGTAACTTTAGGGGTTTTTTTTTAAAAAAAATTTTACTTCTCATGTTTCTGCTATATATTTATTTGTTATCTTTAATCCAACATGTATTAAACCAAAAGGCTTAACCTGTCTTGGGGAGCTTGGGGTTGATTTAGTGGTATTAGGCTCTTGGGATATTCAAGGTGGGTCCTTATGTTTCATGCTCGGGATTCGAGGTGTGATAAAAGGTCACTCTGCACAAAAAGTGGCTAGCTTATGTTTTCAGTCTATCCATGTATGAAGGTCACTTTACACGGGTAGTGCTAGCTTATGTTATCATGCAGCCTGCCCATTTATGTAGGGTCGACCCTGTCAGCATGCGAGCTAGGCCACCACTTAGGGCCCTGATGGTCTTTTGGGTAACAAGTGTTTACGATAAAGGGAGTGTTAGTTTTTAGAAGATCAACGATGCATACTTTGTATTTTTGGAGTTCAAGAGATTATCCTATGAATTTAAGAGTCTAGAGTATTTTAATTTAATATAAATAAATTTGAACTTTAAAAATTTTTCTGGAAATACTCAGAAGTAAAATTGATAATATTAACCCATAATAATGTACTGGTCAAAACGAGTTTGTAGTAATTTTTGGTATATTTTTTTAGTTCGGAGCTATTTTTAATTAATTTTCAAAATTTTCAAAATTTGTAAAATAGGAAAATAGAGAAAATCTGAAAATAAAAGAAAATTCGAGGTACTAACTTGAAAAACTATGTAAAGTTGAGGTATTTAATTCTAATTTACTCATATTTATATAAGTAGTTAACGGTTTTTTGACGGTAAGACTAACTGAGATACTTAATTGACAAGATTTCTTAATTGAGGTAGTTTAATGCAATTTTTTAAACTTAAGGTACTAAATTAAAAAGTGATGTATATAATTATAAGGGTAAACTGCAATTTAGTATCTCAAGTTTGGGTCGAATTGCAAGTTAGTACCCCTAGTTTTTTTTTTAAATTTTTTGGTACTCCATCTTTATTTTTTTTTCAAATACATACCTTCGTCAATTATTCCGTTTAAAAGTCTGTTAAATGCTGACGTGGCACTGACACATATGTCAAATGTCTGCCAGATGTAGCCACGTGGACAAATAAATAATAAAATATTATAAAAAAATTTTAAAACAAAAATAAAATAGAAATAAATTATAAAAAATAAAAAAAATTTTAAAAACCCACAATTAAATAATAAAAAACTCACAACAACACTAAACCCATCATTCCCATTATCATCATCTTCATCATTACCCACCTTAAACTCAGCAATCCCAAACCCAGAACAACCTCCTCCTTTCTCCCCTACCTGGTACGAAATTGCCACCCATCTCCCTCACTCACTACTCCAACACCCATTATAGAACAAAAATACCTAAAAAAGAAAAACAAGAACAACAAAGTAAAATCAAAAGTTCATCTTTTTGGTTCAATACTACGAGCATCAATTAAAAATTTGATGAAATTATTGACCTGAGCTAACTAGCTCATCTTCTATTGCTTCTTTTTTCCATTGATCTTCTTCTTCTTCCTTCTTTTTTCTCTTTTGTTTTGTCTGTGTT
>QANT01006535.1:0-10542 GCA_003254885.1 Purshia tridentata
GAACGAATCCAACTACGTCAGTGGGGTGTTTTTTTCTCCGTTTTCTTCTTTTCTTCTTTTCTTCTTTTCTTCTTTTCTTCCTTTTTTTTTCTTTTTTCTTCTTTCCTTCTCATTTTGCGTGCCTCTCTAGTCTTCTCTTCTTCTTCCCTCAGTTTTGCGGCTTCTCTTCTCATCTACCTATCTGGTTTTTTTTTTTTTTACTTCCCTTCCTTTCTTTCCCCTTTCCCAGACTTCCCATCTTCCTCCTTAGTTTCTCTTCCACTTTGCCCAGAATTCCCCCGCAGGCTGCTGGGCCTGCCNCTTTTTTTTTTTTTTCTCCCTCATTTCTTCCCATCCCCAGATCGATCCCACTTCCCCCATGCTGCCCCAGATCTCTTTTCTCTCTTCTCTCTCCACCCTCCTCCTCATCTCATCTTTCATCTCAATCTCCCAACCTCTGCCCCTGAAACCCACTAAAAAGTGGAAATCCAGCCTCAGCCTCCTCCACCATAAACAGTCCATATGCAAATTCATTCAATTGACTGTGAATGTTACAAATCCATACAAGAAACAGCAAAGCCCAAGAAATTTAGACTTAGGTTTCAGATTTACCTTTGAGAATTGAGGCTTCAAGGTTGAGGCTTTGAGTTGGTGCACAGTCACACTAGTGCAGTTGGACCAGCAGTGGGTGCGATGCGAATGCAATTGTCGCAGTGAGAAAGGGTCGTGAGAGAGGAATCGAGAGAGAGATGAGTGAGGAGGCGGCAGAAAGATGAAGATGAGTGATGAAATTCTGAAATGTTAGGTTAAGCTGATGCTTTTAACTCAAATTACGAAATTACCCTTACACAGTAACGGGTCTTAACGGGTCACCCGCGAATTGACACGACCCGACACGTTTTTTAACGGGTCGTTAACGGGTCTGCACTGATATCAATCGGGTCTGAGAACCTCGGACCCAAACCGGCAAATTTTCGTGTCGTTTCGTGTCGGGTTAACGGGTCGTGTACGCTTTTGCCAGGTCTCCACACCCTTTAGTCATCTTCAATAGCCACATTGAGTAGTCATGAGGTCACAATTAATTTCAAATTTTGGGATGTAGCTAGTATATCAAAATATCTTGCTTATACATTCAAGACAAGATACGTATACTGTAAGATAAAGCCTAAAGGATAAAAATAGCAGTTTTGTTGCTTGGGGTCTCTGAGCTCCTAGTGATCTACCCAAAAAAAGGACAAAAATAGCACCATCTGTTTATGTTTTATGTCATGATATTTGTTCTTTATGTCCAAAATCACGTCACGGTTTTTGGTGGTTGACAGAAATATCAGTAACTTAATTAGTCTTGTATTGCTAACAAGAGAGAATAAGAAGGTGGATTAATTAGGGAGCAGCTGCTGCGTAAGGTTTGTGGGGGGGTCACCAATGAAGAAGGAAGCATGACCACATGCAACCCTACTGGATGGTAGCTAGTCTGGTATTGAGGTAGCCCTTTAATTTGAGAGCAAGACCTTCAGACCCAAAAGGACCCATTTGTCTTTTTATGCTGATTGTGTTGTGACATAGCTAGAGAGAGAGAAGGAGAGCGAGAGTTGAGATAAGTCCAAGACCTACCTTTTTCTGCCATTAAAGCTGGCATACCCCACCAGCACGTTCTTCCTTCCTTTTCCTTATCACAATCAGTTTCCAGAAACATGCATCATCATAACCTGTTATATTCATGTATATATATATATATATAGATGGTTTTGCTCCTAATACTTAAAAGGGTGTTAGAATTAAGAACAATTACTTTTTATATAACAACTGCAAGTCCAAAATATATATAAAAGAGTGTTAATTAGATCGAGTTTAAAAATAGGGGTAGTATGAAAACTCTTTCTGCTTATTAGTCTATTAGAGATCATGAAGCTGTACGTGGCTAAAATAGGAATTATGATGTGATTGTAGATCTAAAAAGGGCACTCACTAGTGGGAAAAGTTTAAGGGTGTGGTCATCAACCTTCTATAAAATTCAGCTTGTTGTTTCAAAAGACAGAGAGATAAAGTTAATCTTTTTGGAAGATTGTATAGTGATCCTTGCAATTGATTTTGTTCTCCTTTTGAACAGGTTTAATTGGAGAAGATTCCTTTTGAACGGATTTAATTGGAGAAGATTCCTTTGTCAAATTATATAGTAAAAAGGAAGAAAACAAAAAACAAAAGGAGAGGACAAAATCTGTGGTTTTTGTGACTGTGAAGCAGCTGCAGGCGGTCTCTCTATATTGGTAAATAAAACCTCTATCTTTTAGGTGAGGTTATTTAGTTTTCAATCATTCAGAATGTCTCATATGCTCCATGGAAATAAACCCAACTGAAATATATATATGTCCCTTCCGTGATGTATACTTTTCTTAAACATGATGAGGTGTGACTTGTGGGACATATTCCGTAATTCGATAATCGAAGCTATCTATTTTCTAAGTATCTATACAAAGGATCATCTTTTCAAAAAATTAAGTAAATTGAAAACCATTAAGATATTTGTTGTAATAAAATAAATAAACGAACATAGTGATTTCATAAATACTTGAAATTATAGAATATATATACATATCCCTATCCCTGTTATGACAAAACATTAATTGAATGTTATCTTGTCTGGATAGGAGAAATAGAATGGCCATAAGAGTAAGATCATCCTGGGACTTTATGATCAGGAAAAGTATATATGCATCTTGATCATGACTAAATATTCCATTTTGTATAATGTGCTAAGGAAGCATATATATGAATGCTATTCTTCATCAGAAATTTAGGCCACAATAATAGGGAAGGACCCCAGTAAAAGCAATTATTTGGAATATCTGTGAGTCACTCAAGCAAAGATATCTTTCTCATGCTCCAATCGCTTTTGGTTGAGATTGAGTAACTTCTTTGAATACCTATTCAATTTTTTGACGTGTTCATAATTGTGCTGTTTATATCTTTTCTATTCTCAGAAATATTCATTTGGACCATTATTGCAGAAAAAAAAAATGTCCATTGTGTTGTAAAATATATGTACTAGGGTTTTGTGGAGGCAGAGAGAATCATCAGGTTCTCTTATTCATTCAGGAATATATATACTTATACAGAGGTAGGGTTTACTCACTTTAGTAAATTACAAGTATACCCCTACAACTAATTACAGGAATAGCCACACTAATAAAGATATTTACAACACTCCCCCTTGGATATTCCATGTCATTAGTGTTGTCTCTGCTATGCGCTTCTAAGTTGCCTCGTCAAAACCTTGCCAGGTAATAAAAACCCTGTGGGAACAAAAACAACCCTGGTCGAAGGAGAAAAGAGTACAACGCGCGTGAGTGTGGACTTTTCACATCAGGACCTCGGAAGTAGGTGAAGTCATCTCATAGTATATCAATGGGAGCGGAGTGCATTTTAGGATTGCTACACCAAAACCTTGCCCGGTAAACCCAGTGGGACAAACCCGTGGTCGAAGGAAAAAGATGAGCAAATGCATATATATCGAATCGAGGCATCTTCAGGATGCTATATGAGTGGGGTGACCATGCCAAGATGTGCCTCATTAAAACCTTGCCAGGTAACAAAACCCAGTGGGACAAAATAACCCTGGACAAAGGACAAAAGAGTACACGATGGTCAAGTGAGTATAGTAGGTGAAGTCATCTCATAGTATATCAATGAAAGTAGAGTGCATTTAAGGTTGCTACACCAAAACCTTGCCCGGTAAACCCAGTGGGACAAACCCGTGGTCGAAGGGAAAAGATGAGCAAATGCATATATATCGAATCGAGGCATCTTCAGGATGCTATATGAGTGGGGTGACCATGCCAAGATGTGCCTCATTAAAACCTTGCCAGGTAACAAAACCCAGTGGGACAAAATAACCCTGGACGAAGGACAAAAGAGTACACGATGGTCAAGTGAGTATGCCTCAGGATACTCCCCCTGATATCGACTCCCCCTGAAGACTATATACTATGTAAATCAAACAATCTACACAAGCCAATACCTCAAACATGTTTCAAGAATGTGGGCTTTCGTAGTGACTTGGTGAAGAAGATCTGCAGGATTGTCTTGAGATCGGATCTGGTTGACCCCAATCTTCTGATGTTCTTGTTGCTGATGGTTGAAGAAGAACTTCGATGCAATATGCTTGATGTTGTCTCCTTTGATGAAACTCGTCTTCATTTGCTCAATGCAAGCGGCATTATCTTCTGAGATAATGGTTGGTTCATCAGTGGTGGAATACAGCCCACGTGTACTTCGAACATGCTTGGTAACGGCTTCAAGCCATATACATTTATGAACAGTCTCGTGAAGAGCTAGAATCTCAGCATGATTCGAAGAGGTAGCAACAAGGGTTTGATTCATAGACCTCCAAGATATTGTTGTATTCCCAATGGTAAAGACATAACCAATTTGGGAACGCGCCTTGTGCAGGTCTGAAGATAACCCGTGTTAGAAAATCCAATAAGGCATGCATCATTTCGAGGGCCAAAAGGGGGGTTCGACCCATTCCAAGATACTTAGGGATAGAATAAGCCCATATACGTTGTACTTCTAAGGTAGCGGAAAATGTCTTTTATGCCATTCTAGTGGCAGCGTGTTGGCGCAGAGCTATATTTAGCTAGCAAGTTCACAGCGAATGTGATGTCTGGTCTAGTGCATTGAGCCAAGTACAATAATGAGCCTATTGCACTTAGGTATGGAACTTCTGGTGCTAATACCTCTTCGTTATCATCTGCGGGACGAAACGGATCCTTCTTGGGACCTAGACTACAGACGATCATGGGTGTGCATGAAGGCTTCGCTTTATCCTCATTAAAGCGTCTTGATATCTTCTGGATGTATTTCGATTGATGGACCAAAATCCCATCTGCACAGTGCTCGAGCTCCAGGCCAAGACAGAAATTCATTCTCCCAATATCTTTCATCGAATTCCAAATTCAGGTGCTTAACAGTCTCATTGATCTCTTCAGGAGCACCAAATAGATTTATGTCATCGACATAAACAACCGCAACAGCAAATCCGGAACTTGTTTTCCTAATAAACACGCATGGGCATAGTTCATTATTCAAATATCCCTTTCCGATCAAATATTCACTTAGACGGTTATACCACATCCGTCCGGATTATTTCAATCCATAAAGTGAACGCCTCAAACAAATGGAGAGCGTGTTCCGTGGTCTGGAACTATTTGCATCGGGAATCTTAAGTCCTTCAGGAACTTTCATATATATCTCTGTATCAGAATCTCCATAGAGATAAACTGTGACCACATCCATAAGCTGCATATTCAGTTTTTCGGAAACTACCAAACTGATAAGGTAGTGAACGTTATGACATTCATTACGAGAGAATATATCTCCTCGTAATCAATCCTAGGGCATTGAGAAAATCCTTGCGCCACTAGACGAGCCTTGTATCTCACAATCTCGTTTTTCTCATTACGATTCCTTACAAATACCCATTTAAATTCTACAGGTTTAACATGGGGAGGTGTAGGGACGACAGGCCCAAACACTCTTCTCTTTGTCAAGGAATATAATTCAACCAGGATTGCTTCTTTCCATTTTGGCCAGTCGTCTCGACGTTGACATTCATCAACGGAGCAAGGTTCGATGTCATCGCTAATTATGATTTCGGTAGCTACCGCGAATACAAATATATATCATCGATGATAATCTCATTTCGATTCTGGATCTCACATAAGCATGCATAATTTATTGAGATTTCTCTGTTTTCGGGAGGGGGTTCAAATGTTGGAGCGTCCCCCAACACCGTCTCTTCCAGGACGAACCCATAATCCGAAACAATCTCGTGAGATGGATCGATTGAGGTTGCGATGTCAAGAAGATTCATTTGTGCCAAATTTACCCTCTTCTAGGGATAAGAATCTTTCGAACTTAGTGGTTTACCTCTCTTCTGGGCAGGGACATATGACTGGTTAGCCGCCATGGCCGTACCTCGTCCATCTGGGACGACAAGTCCAACGGGGACAACACATCCTACGGGGACGACATGTGCTACGGGGACAGATATCCTTGCAGGCACGTTTGCAGCAGGTATATGTGATCTCGTCACTTTAGCTAAATCAGAGAAAGCGTCTGGCTACACTCTGTAGATCTAGAATTCTCCGCAATTCACTATAACATTGTGCGGTTCGGGGATCAACATGAGATATAGTGGGGATATTCCACGTCAATTCACGTCGTTCATCAGGAACGGTGACGTTCTTATCTCCCCCTAACGGCGGGAAGACTATCTCATCAAAGTGACAATCCGCAAATCTGGCGGGAAAGAGATCGCCTGTCAAGGCTTCTAAAAAGTGTAGAATGAATGGGGATTCATAACCGATCGATCATTCGTTGAGGGCCCAATTTTGTACTTTGTGGCGGCACAATTGGCACATAAATTGCACACCCAAATACGCGTAAGTGCGAAACGTCAAGTTCGTACCCAGTTGCCAACTGTAACGCAAAGTAAGGTTGGGTAGCAGTGGGCCTCAACCGGACCAACCTAGCTACAGGCGAGATTGAATAGCCCTATGCAGAAAAATAGTGAAATATTTACTAGTCTTTGCATATGATGGTCTAGTATTCAACTTTCCCAACGAGCAGGCTTGGCATAGTGTGTCACTAAACACAAAATTATAAGGGGATGCCCATGTGATGAATTGAGGATATGGTGCATCATACTTTGACCTGGGTGTTCTGACCAATCATGCCATAGCAAAAAGAATTGCTCAAATTAGTTAGCGTCTGGCTAACTATGTGGTTTGGCTCAATCGATCTAATGGTCGTCCTATAAAGACCACTCGAGAGACATTTCAATTTTTCCAATGTACGGTTCTGGCCGTACAAGTTGAAAGTTATGCAAAGATATTCCACTCCATTTTCCTCAGTAGTTTCAACGTGATGACTGTTGGTTCGAATCTCCTTAAAACTCAACAACGTTCTTCTGGAACATGAAGAATATAAGGCCTCATGAATGGTAAATTCAGTACCATTGGACAACTTAAAATAGGCTTTGCCATGGCCCTCTACCAGGTTGGATTAGCCTAATATGGTTGTAACAGAGGTATGAGTAGGACTACCAGGTTGGATTAGCCTGATATGGTTGTCACAAAGGTATGAGTAGGCAATAAGTTTGAAAAATACTTCCGTTCTTGGAGTATAGTGTGCGTAGTAGCATTGTTAGCCAGACAACAAACTTCCCCACAAAACATGCCTATTCATAAACTTAATTCAATGTATGAAAAGAAATAACTTCATTGAATTAATATTCGAATATAACCATATTTCCAAAACTAACAATTCAAAACATAGATCACCAAAATAATCCGAATATGAATCATTATTCAGAGAATAAAATAAATATGGCACAAGTGCCAATCATAACGATGTTCTCGAGTTTTCAGTCCTCGAAGTGTCTAGAAGCAGCTTGGAAATCAATGATCTCTAGGGTGATATTCATAAAAAATGATCCTTCGACGAAGTTGGTCTCATGAGGTCCGCGACTGGCGTAATACTCCTCTATAGCTTGTGCTAATGCACGACAAGTGCGAGACCAATGATCAGTTCCTCCACAATGGTGAAAAAATGATCCTTCAACGAAGTTGGTTTCACGAGGTTCGCGACTGGCGTAATACTCCTCTATAGCTTGCGCTAATGCACGACAGGTGCGAGACCAATGATCAGTTCCTCCACAATGGTGGCATAGATCAATTTGATTATGATTTTGGGGGCAACAGGCCTGACTAGTGTTCCTCTCATTTTGAGTTCTTAAGGTCGAGTAACCGTGATTCCCATCACGTGGACTTTGGCCATGGGAACTGGGGTTATGTGGGCCTTGGCTACTTAAGCCTTGGCCACGTAAACCTTGATCATATGAAGTGTTCTTCTGAGAACCTTTCCTTCCATTTCTCGGGCGATCAGATATTGAGCGTTTTTTATGACCCCGGTTTCCTGTTTCGCGGGTTGAATCGCAATAAGCAACATCGTTTGCTTCAGGCAATGGTGTTGCTTTGGTACCGGCTGGTCAAGCTTGATCATTGTTTAATAATCAGTTGTTGTTCTTTTCGGCGAGCAACAAAGTAGTGATCAATTTTGAGAACTTGGTAAAATGCCTCTCCCTGTATTGTTGCTTCAGGAAGAAATAGGAGGTAGGGAAGATAGAGAAAATCATCTCCAATAGGTCAGCTTTGGTGAGCTCCTCCCCATGAAATTTGAGGAGTGACCAAATTCGACAAATCTCTGAATTATACTCATTTACGGATTTGAAATCCTGGAAACGGATGATGTGCCATTCATGTCTTGCTTCGGGCATGGAAATGGTCCTTAGGTGGTTAAACCGCTCTTCTAGAGCGACCCAAAGAGCTCGTGGATCCTCTTCAGCGAGGTACTCAAATGAAGCTTTATATCTTGAGTCCACTATAAATGGTTTCTTCCAAAAAACTTCCAAAGCGACAAAATCAAGCTTGTTGAGATTTGACATTCTCAAGAAAGGAACAAATAATAATATTTAGTGCTTTGGGCAATAACATCCATGAGCAACTAATAAGAACTTCAAGTTCTATCACATGGTAAAATGAATTCAGATTAGACATGTAAAATCTACTGGTTTTATCATGTATGGTGAATTTATGAAGGAAACTTCAAGTTCCTTATATGGCATTATCGAAACTACAGGTTCGATATTTATGTACGAACTACTGGTTCGTTAATTACCTGCAATTGCTACACATATATTCTAATATAGAAATATAAACAAGTTAAATATCTATATAACCAAATAGAATTGAAAATATCACAACATTGTTCAACTAAATGATTCTGCCATTTAGAGTATAAAAGTTAGACAAAGTGAAAAATATCAACAAAGCAACATCAGAGCAGTGGTCAAGGCACCTGGTTATATGCAATCTGTCCAAGGTTCGATTCCTGAAGGTGCACAATTTAATCTTCTCTTTTTCAGACTTTCAGAAGAAAAGAAAAACTGCCGCGTTGGCGCGCTGCTGGACGCTGACGTGGAGTGCGGCACTGACGTGGCGCACAGCTGGGCGCTAATGTAGGTGCAGTGCTGACATGTCAGGCTGACGTGGAGGGCACGCCATGTAACTTGGGTTTGGGCTTCCGGATTGGGCCGGCTGCTTACAATTGGGCCTAAGCTTCTGGCTTTGTCCATGGGCCTGGGTCTGAACTTGAGCCCACTTGGCCTGCTGGGCTGCACGGCTTATTGGGCCCATCGACCTGCTGGGTTGGTGCAGGCAATTTGGGCCTGCGTGGTTGGCTGGGCTGCGGCATGAGCCTGGGCCTGGCTGCGGGCCCTGGCCTATGCTGGGCTCTCTTGGCGGCGGTCCTATTGGGCCCACGAGGCCTGCTAGGCTATGAGCCTGGCTGGGCTGCCGGCCTAGCCTTAGTCTTGGCATGGGCTAGGGCCCACGTAGCCTGATGGCTACGGGCCTTAGCTGCAAGGGCAGCTAGGGCCTCCTCTCTGGCTTGCGGGCCTGGCCTTGGCGTCGAACCTGGGCTGCGGGCCTGAGGCGCAGCGACTTGGGCCTGCACTGGTTGACTACTACAGGGACAGCCAGCGGCTGCTGGGCACGGGGTGATTTCCAGAAAATCAATTTTCTCTTTTTTTTCTTTTTTTTTTAATCATTCAATCCAAAAAAACATGAACAAGAGTATATAATCTCAATTAAATCAACCACATAGATTTAGGGTTCATGCTTTATGGAGATTTTACATGCTATCAAAGTTGAACAAGCATGAATACAAAAAATTGTTCTAGAAAACCTACTTGATTGAAGAACAGATTGAATGATAATCCTCTTTTGTTTGGTGATCCACAATCCCAGAGCTTTTCGTGCTGATAACGTGTTGTAAAAATATATGACTAGGGTTTTTGGAGGCAGAGAGAATCACCAGGTTCTATTATTCATTCAGGAATATATATACTTATACAGAGGTAGGGTTTACACACTTTAATAAATTACAAGTATACCCCTACAACTAATTACAAGAATAGCCACACTAATAAAGATATTTACAACAATATATAAATTATAAAGAAAACTTATTCATTCCAATCCCCTCAAAATGGTGAGGATTAGTAAAGATAACATTTTTCTTGTGGTTTAATCATTTTCTTTCTATCTTTTTCTTTCAAGCTAGAAAACACACTCCATTTTTTTTTTAAAAAAATACATATGAATTTATCATTTATCTTTTCTAATTCAATCCTAAACACAAAACGAGGTCTTAGTGATAAGTTAATAACCAAGCCGCTATAATTCATACTGCATTGAAACTGTTTTTTATTAGAGGACTAAGCACATAGAAGTGGATTGCCACTTTGTTCGTGAAAATGTGTAGGTCAAGATCATCAAACCTATGTTTGTTAGGAGTGGTGAGAAACTTGTCGACATTCTCACCAAAGAGATATCCACCACTCAGTTTCTGCAAATTCTGCCCAAGCTTGGCTCGGTCAAAATCCTCGTCCAAGCTTGAGGGGACTTGTTGGAATAATCACTCAATTAGTATTAATGTCTC
>QANT01006536.1:0-31860 GCA_003254885.1 Purshia tridentata
TCTACAAATAGGATATATATATATATATATATGTACCTACTGGGGTTCCTGATCTCTTGATTTGTTATATATGTTATTTAATTTATTTTTATTTTAAAAAAATGGTTCTTTATTGAGAAAGAAAACTGGAAGTGTATGAAATGTAACATCCATGAAACAGATCTGGTAATAAAAATGTTATTCGCTCCCTTCCTTTTCCTTGCAAAAATATGAAACAACTCATGAATAATGGATCTTAGTTCAAAAGCCCACAGATATAATAATTAATAAACGTCTTTTCTTGATAAACTCTCTCTCTCTCTCTCTCTCTCTACCCTTTGGTTCCTTGACTGCTATGCGCAAGCATAGAAACCGGAATATATATACATATACACACACAATTTTCTGCTAACATCTAGATCTATCTGCATATGGAAATAGCTAGGTTGCTCTTATATGGGTTTGTGTTGCTTTTAATAGTATAATATAAATAATATTATAGTTTCCATTTTCATTACTTGTTTTGCTTTTATGATTATCATTTGTATATATAAACTAATAACTGTGAGAGGGTTTTGCAACAAATATGTTAAACATCGACAGAACCTCAGCAATGAAGTGGATAGAATCAAGAAAGAGAATGAGAACATGCAAGTCGAGCTCAGGTAATTAAATGCACACTTAATAAATGGTTACCTTTCTCTCATCTCTCTCTCTGGTGCATATATATTTATTATATATATATATAAATATATACCTTTTTATATGCTTTCATAAAATATATACTCATATATGTATGTTGTTATGTATATATATATATATATACACACATATATGCAGGCATTTGAAGGGGGAGGATATCACATCATTGAACCACAGAGAGCTCATGGCCTTAGAGGAAGCACTTGAAAATGGCCTTACAAGTGTCCGAGACAAGCAGGCAAGTCTTGTACAAGTTTTTTAACTTATTTATTATTATTATTGTTATTTTGATTGAAATTATTAAGTTTTTGGGAGAGATATATATTCCTGCTTATAATTAATATTTAAGTTATAATGTTTGTTATTAATTGCCTTCTTAATTAATTTTCGTGTACGTACAGTCCAAGTTCGTCGACATGATTCGAGAAAATGTAAGATCTAAATCTTTGAGTGATTAATTAATTACTTTTTAATGTTCCAAATATATTTGCATGAATTAATTAATGTCATATTATATGCCTAATTAATTAACTTAAATTATTAATTTATTGACTAATATTAATTGTTGATGATGAACATACTTCTCAGGGAGAAGCCCTGGAAGAGGAGCGCAAACGCCTCACTTACGAGCTGGTAAGCTCATCATGACATATTTTTATATTGTATATAAGTATATAGGTATATATAATGTCCTTCAACATTCATACATTTTAGTATTCAATATTTTGTGAATTTCTGCTGAATCCACTCCGAAAAACATGTCACTAATGATTTTTTAGTGCAAACATTTATAGGTACTTAATTTGTATTTTTTGTATATCGTACTGCGATTCTTCTCCAAAGAAGAATAACCCTATATATCAACTACGAATTTTTGTACTGGGAATCATCTCTTCTAATATTTAAATACAAATTAAACCTCATATATTGAAGCTCTATCAATTTGTTTTTGTTTTCAATTGAAAAAAACTCTATTACAATTATTACAATTTTTTTTTCTTGTACGTTGGAATGAAAAGCCAAAGGATCGCATAATTTTCTAATATCTTTTAGTGCATGCAAATAACTATTTTAAAGTTTACTTGATTTGTTTGTTTAAGGTCTAGCTAGTTACTCTCTAAATATTAAGTAATGACAGCAAATATATATTGACATGCATGCCTTTGATATATATATATAGTGCAAGCCAGAACACTTACATGCATGGTTCAAGCACTTGTATTAATTATCATCAGTTGATCGATTCACTGCACATTAATTATTGATTGTTATGCATATAAAAAAGAAAAGAAACAAATAAAAAACTTAATTGCAGAAAACGTAGTGAATCTGATATTGGATTTGCATATATGCAGCACAAACAGGAGATGAAAATAGAAGAGAATGTAAGAGACATAGAAAATGGGTATCATCATCAGAGGTTGGGGAACTACAACACCCATGGCCAGATACCCTTTGCCTTCCGCGTGCAGCCTATTCAACCAAATCTGCAGGAGAGAATGTAAGGCCGTGCGTACGTACAACAATATATAGCATGCATATATGCATGAATGCTTTCACCTTAATTTCCATGGTTTGGTTTGTAATGGATATCAGTACCTAGTAAGTACTACTTAAGCTTCTTAAAACAACTAAGTGATGGTGAAACTTATTGTACAATTATAAGCTATAAGCTAGGTGTGTACGTACGTACGTGCATGAAACTTTCTTGGGTTTGTGAGACAATCACTGTTCTGTGTGCTACTAGCTACTGCAACTGCACCTTGTGTACGTGCTTAATATATATTACCTAAATGTTTGGCTAGCTATATCTTGGGTTTGGATATATTTGATCGTTATTATTGTTAAAATATAAATGTTTTGGTTCTAGGGTTTGCATGTGGAAAAATTATATTATGCATGACCTTAATTTACTACGTAGTATACTGATATATAGTATTATCAATTCATTTAAATTATGACACATGTACAATTTTTAAAGGTATTGTTTAGGATTTTATGTATTGATTATTCTATATATATATGACTATATGTGTTATAATTTGAGTAAATTAATATATAAAACCAATGTGTCATGTAGTATTACTATCAATATGTCATGTAGTGTTATTGCCACACACAATTGATTATTTCTCATTTATTTGATTTTTTTAAAATGCTTATCATGTTAAATAAGGTTATTATAAGTCTTGAAGACATATGTAGAACCCTAGCCACTACCCCCCCCCCCCCACTCCCACTCCCCCTCGCACTCCCACTCCCACTCCCATACTCTCTTCTCTCTCTTCAACCTTCTCCCTCTCAGCCAAGTATTTATAGGGATGGGGCGGGCACCACTGTGTTCCTCACAAGCCCTTTGCTCTTACCCCCACCTCTCCCTTCTCTTTTTCTTCTTCTTTTTTTTTGTTTTTGGTTTGTACTATGGGATACTATCATCCTTCTTTGTAAGAGCCTTTTCATTTCAATAAATGAGAGCTTTTTCAATCGCTCGAGTTTATTTTGTTGGTGATGTTGTGTGCGATCTGCGCCTTGTGCGACATTGAATGTTGCTTTAGCGACAGTTAGTTTGGCTCGGCAGTGTCGCAAGAGATCTGTACATCGAGTGGCGTCGACATTGACTATGGTGAAGGATGGTCGCAGTGTCGTGCCTTCATTGTAGTTGCAGCTTTGCGCTTATGTTTTGCCTAGTGGTGCTACTTATTGTTAAGGTATTTTTTGTTTGTTTTGTTTTTTGTTTGTATATTTCGACTCGCGGATAGAGGAAAGATTTAAAAATGAGTTGGGCTGAAGTGAAAGCAAGAGTGACGTGGGGGCTAGAGTTTGGACTTTGGGGCCCATTTCTGGGGTTAAGATGTGGGCTGGGCCTTGGGCTGTGGGAATCAGGGGGACTGAAAGAGTGAGCTGTACTTAGAGGTTGAGTGGGCTGTGGGCTGTGGACTTTTAAACTCATCAGAAACTTACTTTTTTTGGCCAAGCATCAGAAACTTACTTGATTGTACGAACATAGCGGCAATTTTCTTTTAGTCCAAACTTACTAGATGTGTATAGTACGAGTCAAAGTCAACAAAGACTTCTGTACATCCCGTTTTGTAGTTATTGTAAAGTTTTAAAAAACCCTAGCCATATCTTCTTTTTTATGTAAACCCAAATACGAATTGACATCGTCATGTGGGTACTAATGTAATTTAGGTTGGTCAAAGTTCCCTTCGGGTGAAGACAAAGTATATATTCTTGTGTACTTCCATACTTGATGATCTAGATATTACACTGAGAGATTTGTTTGAAAGGATGGTTTAGATCACTCATTATATATGAAATTTATATGTATATATATATATATACACATTAATGATCGACAATTGTCACTTAAATAATTGTATGTAAAATCTATCCAACTTATAATAATCTACATAAATAATACTTTTGTGCATTTCACATTTTTAATCTTTAATATTATACTAAAAGTTAAGAGAAAGATTTGGTATTACAGATTTCACCAAAAATGAGATTGTTTAAATTGCCATTCTTTTAACAAATAATAAAAAATAATAAATGAAGACATAATTGTAAAATACAACTATTAAACTAAAATTTAAAAATTCACCCACATCTTAAAATGTAGAGAAAATGGTAAAAGTTAATAATTATAACTTAAAATAAAATAAAATAATAATAATAATGCCAATGGACACGTGCGGAGCACATGCCACAGGCTAGTACTAATTAATGCATCTATAATTATTATTGCTTCTGATGGTCATTTTAATCAGTTATTAAAGTATGCAAAACCTATAGATATCAATGATTGTCAATTATCACATAGGTGATAGCCTTTGAAACTCATCTACACAAAGAATATTCTTGTGCACACAACAAACTTTTTTTTGTTTTTTAAGAAAGAGACTATATAGTTATTAATATATCAAATCATTACTTACAACGATGTTTCACATCCAGGCCAAATGCAACACGAGCATAAGCACAAAATAAGCATGGCATGTTACAAAATATTACAATTTTAAAAAAGAAATAAAATAATAACATAAAGTAAGTTTATTAACCCTCAAAAAATAAATAGGATAAAGGGTTAGTGAGTTGGCCAATGAGTTCGGCCCATTTAAGGTACAACACGAGTACATATGGATTGTGGGTTGAGGGCCACACGAAATTTAAGTTTTGGCTATATGAGTTCAAACATGCACAACATAGTTCTTAAATAGTTTTGTATGAGTATGAAATGAAACACAAATTGGCTAAAATTAAATGGGTCGGTCGATACGACATTACACTTCTTTGACATAGATATCGTTACTTGAATAACTATATTTATGATTCATCCAACTTGCAATGATATGCACAAACAATATTCTTATGCGTCAGTGATTCTTATAACACATGTATAGTTGATTTATGACATAGTTCTTAAATAGTTTTCTATGAGTATGAAATGGAACACAAATTGGCTAAAATTAAATGGGTCGGTCGATACGACATTACACCCCTTTGACATAGATATCGTTATTTGAATAACTATATTTATGATTCATCCAACTTGCAATGATATGCACAAACAATATTCTTATGCGTTAGTGATTCTTATAACACATGTATAGTTGATTTATGTACAACTCATATACATCAATAACTAACAATAGTTTATTTGTCTTGGATATCCATCACAATTTAACATCTCTAATAAGAATATTCTTGTGATGCATCTCAAAAAGTAATTAATGTGTTTTAAACTTATAATTATCGTACCATATTTATTTCTAGTGCTCATTTTATATTAAACGTTAATGAATGTAAAACTTCTATACATTTAAAGATCGATAATCATTAATTAATATACAAATAGACAAAAAAATTTCGATATTCATCTAATTACCTACAACTATAGACTTATACCCTGTGCATCATCCTCATGGTGTGACATGTGCCTCTAGTTTGACCTTATCATTACTTATTCATTCTTTTTACTCCTTTCCGCGGCAGATGTAAAATCCTAAATCACGATGATTTCCAAATAAAGAAAGAAAAGAACCCTTTTTGGAAATAAAAAATACAAAAGTTTCCGTAACTGATACAACGTTATTTTTTAGAAAATACCCAAAGTACCCTTACCTGGGACAGTTGTCTTACAAAAACAGAGCGAGCAAGTAAGGCATGTGCCTCACAAAACTGAGGCCCTGAGGAGGGTCTATTCGTATAATCGTATTACGCCCGAAATCCCCAGGACGTCTTGCCGGTCGGAGCTTCCTCCTGCGGTTTTATCCAATATTTCCCCTTTAAACAGTTTTGTTGACACAAACACACGAACTCCACCAACCAACCGACGCTCTCTCCCTCCATTTCACAGACAAAGCAAAAATTGAGAATAAAATAAAAAAATAAATTTTTTTTAATAAAATAGAATAAATCCCTTTCGTCTCAGTCTCTCTTCTTCCCTGCTCAGAGGTATGTGATTCTCTAATTTCTTCTCTATTCGATAAATTCTTTTTTTTTTTGGTTGAATTTTTTTTAACGTCTATTTTTATATGTGCATTACGGCGCTAATTTTTAGATTGGGGTTTTGATTTTGCAGAGAAAGTCAAGGGAATGCAATTCTAGGGTTTGTGTAGTTTTTTCTCTCCGTGCGCACACTGCTTTGGCTAAGGTACTGTTTATGGGGAACAGAAGGCCGAGTTAGGGTTTGATTTGGAGGCATTGTATTGGGTTGGGGTTAGTTTTAAGGCTCTTTTTATTTATTTTTTTTGTGTGGTACACTCTTCAAGTTAATGGGTGAATTTGAATTTGCTTAATTTAGGATGGCTTCTTGTGAAAATTCGATATTTGTTGATGGACCTTTGTCCCAGTCCGATGCCAAGCAGCAGATGGGCTCAGAGATCTTGGTGCCATCTGTTTCTGAACAGCCGTCCTGCATAGAGCTAGCCCAGAACTTACTTCATTCTAATGTGGACCCTACCGTTGTGCCGGATAGGCCTCCAGGGCTGTCTGAGAATGACAATGCTGGCTGCGTGAGTTGCGGTGACGTTACAGAGTCGTGTACAGTTGATAGAGATGGTTTGGTGGGTAAGCATGATAATGCAGATAATTTAGAACCGGAAAATATGTTGAACAGTGAATTTGGAAGCGATAAGTGTTGCTTGAATGAAATTCAGAGTGATATTGATGGTATTAATACAGAAAGTGGCAGGATGTGCATTAAGGAGGATGGGCATCGAGTTGAGGATGGCTCTGCCTATTCATTTGGGGACTGTGAACTGCCTTTGAAAGTCAAGCCTTGGACTGGTTCACCAGGAGATGGTATTCAACAGGATGAGCAAAGGGATGATAGGACTGTTAGTTGTCTCTCTTCCGAAGGGGTTATGGAAGTTGTGGAAGAGAAAGGTGACCTTTTTTATGAGTTAAAGAATGATTTCCATGAACTAGTATCTTCTTTACAGGGTTGTAAAATTCCCTCAGAATCAGTAGACAGGGATGCTTGTAGTTGTCCCCAAACAAAAGATAAGGATTTCAACATCATGTCTGGTTCCTATTTGGAAGCTGCTTGTGAGAAAAGTGGTGTTTCAGCTGGGATAGATGCTGACTTGTGCAACAGGACATCACACACACGGGATGATGGAATGTCTCCAGAAGTTTTACATACAGGTGATTTAGGGAATAATTTTGACTGGAAGAACGAACAGACGGATGATAATGGTGTCAGTGGTCTGAGTGGTCTCGCTACTGAAAGGACTACAGATGTTGTTGAGATGAAAAGTAACATTGACATGTGCAACCAAGTATTGCCTTCACAAGGTTTCCAAACGACTTTGGAAGATTTTCATATGTGTGATTCACTGAGTATTTGTGTGCAACAGATTGATGAGATGAGTGATAGGATTATTGACTGTTCCTTGGTAGATAGGGATACAGAGTTTGTGGAAGAGAAAAGCGATGCTAGGACAGATGTAAAGGCTGAAGTTCAAACCCAGATAGTACCTGTAAAATTAAATGTCTCCTATTTGAAGAAATGTTCCTCCAACGTAACCCCTAACTGCATTTTTGAGAACTCTGTTTCTCCTCAGTCATGTGAACCTGTTGGTATTGCCAACAACTACATCAATGGGCTCCCTGCTGATGGGGTTCCAGAGGTTGTTGAGATGAAAACTGCTGTTGATGCATGCAATCAAATATTGCCTCCAGAGGGTTGCCAGAGGGCCTTTGGAGATTCACATGTGTCAGATTCACTAAGCGTTTGTGCCCAAGAGAATGATCAGAGGAATGGTAAGATTATCGATTTTCCCTCTACAGAAAGGATTACAGGGTTATTGGAGCAGAAAAGTGATGCTACAATCAATATAAAGGTGGAAATTGGCACCCAGGTATTACAAATAGAGGAAAAAGCATCCATTCTGAAGGAAAGTTCTTCTGGATTAGTCCCCATTGACATTGTTGAGAAATCTGTTTCTCTGCAATCGTTCCAACCCTTCGATATTGACAATGACTCTTCTAAGGGGGTGGATGTGCCATATAAGAATATTTCTCCTGGTCATGTTAATTCTAGCGCTTCATCTGACCACTCTAGACGGATAGATCATGAAGAAAAGGATAATGTCAGAGTTGATTGTGTTTCTAAAACCAATTGTCCTGAAATTATAGCACTGTCTTCTCAAAGGAGTGGCCGAAGCCGCAAGCCCCAGATAAAAAGGGCCCCAAGGAAATGCAGGAACAGATCTAAAGTGTCACAAGCACTTGGAATCGTTGAAATTGTCTTCAAGGCTGCTGGAAGGAAGAGAAGCTGCCTTTCCAAACCAGCTCGTTCTTCTACCTGGGGATTATTGGGGAATGTTACACAATCTTTTGAGGAGAGTAACAGGCTTGAGGTCAGTCAAGGTCCAAATCAAGGATCACAGAAACGAAGGGGTGGCAGAAGAAGTGGAAAACGGAATCAGAGTGGGGCTAGTGGAAACTCACGGGCTTCCAGGGGAAAATGTCATGCTTCAACCAATCATGTCCGTTTGAAGGTTAAATTGGGGAATGAAGTGGTTAAAAGTTCTCTGTACGTCACGGTACCTGAGGTTGTTCATACCTCAGCTTCTGAAAATTCTATTCAAAAAGCCAATGGTATTGAAGGTATATGGACAAATGAAGCGACTGTTGGGCAGTTTCAGTATATAAGCCAGAAACCAGAGAAGGATAAAACATTTCTGGATGCTCCTGTCCTGGATGAAGATCTGGCTAATAAGGACTTGGAGAGTGCTGTTATTACAGAGACCTCAGCTGAAGATGTGATGGAGAATTTTCTTGGGGGATCCTCTCATGCAGTTGCTGTATCATCAGGAGGATCTATTGGGACTAGCTATAGAGATCCTGGAACTTCACCTGATTCAGAAGTTATCAATTTGGTTCCAGATGCAAATGTTGAGGCAAGACCAAGAGAAGATTCCAATGGTACTGTTTTGACTTCTGAAAAGGTTATCCTTGCTTCTGGAGACTTTGTTAGCATTAAGAGAGGAAAGAAGAAGCATAAACTTCCTCATGAGGGAATTTGCATTCAGGAAGATGATTCACCTTGTCCAGAAAGCATAAATAAAGCAAAACCATCAAAACGAGATGGATTCAGACAGAATGTTAGTCAGGGTTTTTGCTCCAGTGAGACGTTCACTTCTTCTACTGGTGCAAATGGTTCAAGCAACTCATCAAGCGACAAGGAATTATCTGTGGAGCCATTGTGCTTGTCAGGAGAAACTGACGATAGAATTTCTGGAGAGGTTCTCAAAGTGGAAAGTGGTGCAGAAGCTAAAACATGTTGCAATCTGGATGTGGGATTAGGTTTATCAAAATCACATAATTCCAAGAATTTGCTTTCTTCTAAAACTAAGGGGAAGAAGCCTCCTAAGGGCAGGTCTAGAGTCTCTGACTCAGAGAGTAAGAGAGAAAATGCTAGTAGACTGAGGGAAAACCAACAGAAGTCTGTTAATAAGAAGAAAGTCAAGGAGAAGGCTGTTTGTGATCAGGTTGCATGCAAGCCAGAAAGTCTCCCAGAATCAGGTTCTTGTTTTTTAACAAATTGTTTATCCATGTCTATGTTAGGAAATTTTTTCATCATCCTAATCATCCAACTATTTCTTATTTTCATTTTTGCTGTTTGTTACATACATGTTTAAGCTGATTGTACATACATTTATGTTGTAGGAGATCACATAGTGGATGGCATAAGCAAAACCAACTCTGTCATTGATCCTGCAGGCATAGATGTTCCTAAATTGGACATGGTATCTGTTGGCTTAGATAATCAGTATTTACCCCAGCGTAATGCTTGGGTGCTGTGTGATGATTGTCATAAATGGAGGCGTATACCAGCTGAACTTGCAGATATTATAGATGAAATAAAGTGCACATGGTAAACATAAGACAATCTATCTAAGGATTTTTTTTTATTGTTTCCGTTGTTTGCTTTGAATTTAAGGAGCATGTCATCATATTTATATGGTAACTGGGATAGGTATTTGTGTATGATCATTACACTTAAGCCCATCATGGTATTTAGAGCTATGATTTAATACACTATAGGCTAAGGGGTATTGACTCTTGATTTAATGATTGTTGGAGTTGAAATTATGGGAGTGTCTTTGATAGGCTGTAGTCTAGATTGCTGCATTGCCCACTTCCTCCTCCTCCCTCTCCTCCTCCACCACCAACAATAACAAAAAAATTGTTTGCTCCAGGCAGAAAATTGAATTATTTTCAAAATAATAGATAACTGTGGAATCAAGCCTAAATTTCCTACGCATAGGACTTTAATTGCAACTAAGTTTTCCAGAAATTTGTGAAATTACATGTATTCTTTGGCTGCCCAAGCTTTAGAAAGCAATAAGAAAATTTGCAACACTTATTTTGTAGTTTCAATCTTTACATTTTATAAATTTCTAGATTGATATCGGACATATTATAATTTGATTTGAAAGTGGATCACAAAATACTACTGAATCAACAAGTCATCGGAGTTGAAAACTATTAGGGATTCTTGAGTGTTTAAATATTGGTGTAGGTTAAGTCAACTAGTTGTTCTCTTATATTTGCACAACAAGTGGAGCAGATTTTAATCCTGAAAAACTGTTTCTTCTAAAATACCTAGCCAGATTGATGTCTATCTCTTAATACTGCTTATGTAGAGAAATGTGTGATTTGTTACTATTAGAGGTCATTATCTCTAGATTTATTTTGTGGGGCATGCATGGCAAATAATTTGGTTGTTAAGATTATTCTTTGGAACTTTAATATAGTTTCCTTATTATCTTTTATTTCATGTTTGATTCAATTTTGAAGGACCTGTAAAGATAACATAGATAAAGCCTTTGCTGATTGCTCAATCCCTCAAGAGAAGTCAAATGCGGAGATTAATGCAGAGTTGGACATATCAGATGCTTCAGGTGAAGAAGATGCTTCTGGCACCCAATTAAATTGCAAACCATTGGAATGTCGGCGTCCAAAAGGTATGTGTTTTCTATTTGTGATAGAAATAAGATTGGGTTCAGCTTTTAGTCTCACTCTCTCTCTAAACTCACTCACATGCACATTTACATATATTTGGGTTCTTACTTCTGACACTTATTTTGGTCCCAATGCATTGCAGTTTCCCAACAGAATGTTGCATGTATTAAAACTAATCAGTTCCTCCACCGTAGCCGTAAAAATCAGACTATTGACGAGGTTTATACTTGACTTAATTTTTCTTAACCTGGTTATTAGTGTTTTATTTCTGTCTGTGAGTATCATTTTGAATATATTGTGGTTAAAAAGAGGAGCTGTCTGATTGTCCTGGTGACAATAATAAGAGGGGCAGACACATCTCACATGGGACATGGCTCAGACTTGGGCATGTATCATATACATGGCTGGTCCAAGGCATGTTAAAAGTAGGATAAGAAACTATAATATGGGACTGACATGGGGCAAGCATGGAGATGTGCTCAAACAAGGTGTAAACTATTATAACTGTGCAGAAAAATGGTATACTCCTAGTAAAGATGAACGTAATAGTTTCTTCGATCAATTGCAGCTGTTCCATACAAAATAAGATAATGTACTCCACTTCGAAATTAGAGTGTTGAAGAAAGGTGGCCTGAGGGGGAATTTTTTGATATAGCAGATTATGGTACCATAACCTTGAAAATATGCAATATGTTTCTCATCTACAATGTGAATTAGTTTTGAAATCTGTATATATAATTTGAATGTTGGATCTGCACAAGTCCCTTATAGCATTGGAGTTATGTTGTGGTGTGGGCAGGGCGCTCCCCCCAAATTATTTGAATTCCTGTGACAGTACCCTACATTTGAAACATTACCTCATCTTTTATCTAAAAACACATGAATTTGGTCAAAGCTCTTACTCATAATTTTGCCTTTTATCAGTAATGTTTGTTGTAAAAATCTGATGAGATTTGTGGCTTTTCAGACCAGTATATATATTTATATATTTCCCTAATTTATTTATTTTCTGAATTTTAATCAGATAATGGTTTGCCATTGCAAACCACCTTCAGATGGCCGGTTGGGATGTGGAGATGATTGCCTGAATCGAATGCTCAACATTGAGTGTGTTCGAGGAGCCTGTCCATGTAGAGACCTTTGTTCAAATCAGCAGGTATTTTAGCTATTTCTTATTGCAAATATTGCTTTTTTTATTTTTTATTTTTATCATAGAATATAGCAAATATTGTGTTTTTTTTGTTGGTAAAGGGCATTGTTTTAGTTAATATATTTGTTTGCAGTTCCAAAAACGCCGATATGCCAAACTAGAGAAGTTTCGATGTGGGAAGAAGGGTTATGGACTCAGGTTGCATGAGGATATATCTAAAGGGCAATTTCTTATTGAATATGTTGGAGAGGTAAATTCAGAATACTTTTTTTTTTTCTTCTCAGTTTGGGTTAGGTACTTCACCGATGAATTCAGTTTGGTGAAGTTATTAAAGTTTTGCTCTTTGGTGAGGAACCAAAGCTAAAATTTTTGTCGGTCTATGTTTTTACTCATATATACTAATGTATAAGCCAACACCCAGCTTTGGTGTGCTTCTCTTTGAATCTCTCATAAAGTTATTTTTTTCCACTGAACCAGCTCAATAGTTTCATATCTCACACCAAAATTTGACACCAGTTTTATGAAACAATATCAAAGCTAAATTGGTAACATTATTACCTTTAAACCTAGAAGCGGTAACTCCATGTCTTTTTTCATGTGATACTGAAATGTACCTTTTTCACTTGGATTGTCTTTTTTCATTTTCTATTAATCTCCCAATTTGTCTGAACCACTTTACTCTTTTATTTTTCTTTTAATTTTATTTTATAAGAACAAATTTTTTATTAATATGAACTACTCTTTTATTTTAATTTTAGTATCTTTCATTTTATTTTCTTTGGTGTAATTTTCACAGAAGCGTTGCATGTGCAGGAGTCTAGAATATAAGAACATTCACAAGTTTATGACATAACTGAATTATAGGAAATTTAATATGGTGTAGTTTAGAATATAATATGGTGTAGTTTAGAATATAAGAAAGTTCACCAATCTATTCTTTCCATGTGAGGGCTGCTTTTTTAGTGCACATTTTTGCTGCGCACAGCAAGATTATCACTCATCAGTTATCACCAAGATTTAAAAAAGAAAAGAGAATGAGGCACAAAGCTCATTTCTTCCTTTAGTCCAGCAGATGGAGTTAATCTTGTAGTTGTCTATAAGAATAAAACTCTAGGGATAAAAATTTATTTTTTGAGCGGATCAGTGGATTCCTGTGGGTGAGGGCTTATTTAGAAGAAAAGAAAAAATAAGTAAAATTGAGTCATAGTTAATGCATTGACATATGCCAGAGTGGTTCAACTGCTGCTCAAATTGTTGGTTTCTGTGTTTTGATTGTGTAATTGTACATGTTTGCACATGTGTTACGTATGCTTATATGTATATGCAGACAGACACGCAGATAAAACATTACCCTTTACCTTCTAAGATCTTTTAATACATCATCCAAGCAGGTGCTTGATACGCATGCTTATGAGGCACGGCAAAAAGAGTATGCTTTGAAGGGTCACAGGCATTTCTACTTCATGACATTGAATGGCAGCGAGGTTTGTATCTCCTGACACAAACTTAAATTGACCTTTTCCTTCTGATATTTTATCAGCAAGCTAGTGAGTAGTGTGGAAAGTTCTAGATGTACATCTTTTAAAAAACTCTTAAGTTTTTTACTGCATATATATTTGAGTCCTTTGTTATTTGCATGTCTCTTGGTAGCCCCATGAGATGTCATGTTAATATGGCCACATGCTGTAGAACTTCTGCTTTTTTTTTCCTTTTCTTTTTTCCCGATTATCTTTCTAAATTTGTTGCACTTTAGTTGCCATTGACAAGTTTTTTACTTTATTTCAGGTAATAGATGCATGCGCAAAGGGAAATTTGGGGCGTTTCATTAACCATAGTTGTGATCCTAATTGTCGCACAGAAAAGGTGAATGTAAATATGGGCATATTATGTATATGGAGATGGCTATATGCTTCTTATTATATACTTGGTCTTCATTTTTTGCAATATAGGGCTTGTCACTCAATCCATTTCTCGCCTCCCTGCTTTGATAAGGCAGAGTGCCTCTTGGTTATGAAGGCCTTTGGTGTAAATATGTGTCAATTTGGATATATATTCTCTACCATTAGGAGTAGTCCATAGTTTTATAACATTTCTTGTGGATGATGTTATTGACTAGTTCCTCTTGCTGCCAATTTGGTTTATGCTCCCTTTTGTCTCCATTATCATTCTTTCTTTCTTTTTAACACATACCTTCCTTTTTCACACATGTTCTATTGTTTGGATCCTTTATTTTGAGAAGAATTGTTTACGTAAGTATAATGGGCAAAATTGCTGGATTATTATTTGGTTCTAAATGGAGGTAGGAAATTCAGCTATGGGAATTATTAGGCATGGGCTTTGAGATGCATGTTGTCACCCTTTTATGCCTTAACTTGTGAGGCATATTCTGCATATGATGTATTTATTTGGTTCATTCTTTTGTAATGAATGAATGACAGATTCTGTGACAGTTTGTCTCTATATCTCCTTTCTTCAATTGACATCTTGTACGTCTTTCCTTGTACTTTTTCTTCTATTAATAAAGGCTCATTTAAAATGAAAATGAAACACTATATCTCAATGGATTCAGTTTGCTTTGTTATAAAGTACTGGATTATTCACGTTTGTTTACTTGTAATGTGCATATCATATGGTATCGTACATCTATCTAATGTATGATTCGTTCTGACGTAATAGTGAAGTCGGTTTTCTTCAAGTACATAAATTTGTGTATGTAGAAACTAGTAAACTCTAGGGGGTGACCTGAAATGTCGTTACGACAAGGTTTTGATATGAGATAGGAGGTACTCTTTTAGGTTACCTTTTTACCATGGCCAGATATATTAGAATGTGGTTGTCATTCTTTTTTTTCTGTTTTCGGAATGTATTCCGTGACCTCATTTCATGTGCTGGTTGCAAGTTTAATTCGTGGAAAGCTCACTTTTGATTTTAGTCATTCTCGTTTTAATCTAAACTTTCTTTTCTTGCTCTCAACAGTGGATGGTGAATGGGGAGATTTGCATAGGACTATTTGCATTGAGAGATATACAGAAGGTATGCTTGCGCCTTGCATATTTACTTTCATGCTTAAGATATTGGTTAGAGGCATGACCCCTGTAATGATTTGAATGCTTGAATTGCATCCATAATTGTAGCTCACATGTACTCCAACCCTTTGTGAGCAGGAAAATCAATTTTCAGGTCTTGGTTTTTTGAATACTATCTTTAAATGCTATTAAAGTTGAACATGACTAGGGGCTTCACTTAGCTGCTTATGGTTATAAGATAAAAGGTACACATTTTCGGGTGGGATTAATGTGTACAATATTGCTTCTTTGTGAGTAAGACGTTTGATATAGCTGCTATGGCCTTTCTCTTCGGGATCTGATGATGTGTTATATAAGAGAGATGGCTGACTTAGATCAGGGAACTGTACAGGTTGCCCTTTTCGTGGACTTTATTATGTAATTTCCTCTCATAAGCATGCAATCAAGAAATCAAGCTACATTTGCAAAATTTTATTTGGGATGCAATTCCAGGGTTAAAGTCTCTCCCTAGTCACCTCTTGGCCAATTAATCATTTCAGCACCTTTTTCATTGTTGGCTTTTACAGAATGAGTGGTTTTATTCTTATCCTGAGTCCTAACTGTAAAACTAATTTTCCGGAAAGTTTATATTATTTATTTCCTGATTTTACTTATTTTAATCTTTTTCTTTGAAGGAAAATATATTCTATTGCAACTATTTATCAAATCATTTAGGATAACCCGTTTTGGAGACTACTCCACCTATTCATGGACTTGCGTGTACCTAATCCTCTTGTTATATACTAGTGTTTGATATAATTTGGATAAAAAAAGTTTAGAAAAACTCTAGAAGGATAAGCTGTATACAAGGAGAAGAGAAAAGAAAACCTAAAGAGCCTTGAATTTTAAGGGTGACATGTTGGTAGGGCCTAACAGTCTGTTTCATGCATTTGCCTGTGAAGCCATTATTTTTAGCTGTTTTCTTATATTTATTTTTTATTTCCTATGTATCTGTGTTTATAACCTCTACATGTACCTATACTTATTTTTCAGGGTGAAGAGGTGACATTTGACTACAACTACGTAAGGGTATTTGGAGCTGCTGCCAAAAAGTGTTATTGTGGTTCACCTCAATGTCAGGGTTATATAGGTGGTGATCCTCTTAATTCTGAAGTTATTGTTCAAGATGATTCAGATGAAGAATATCTGGAGCCTTTGATGATTTCAGAAGATGGTGTATCTGAAGATAGGTGGGACAATACATTGCCTAGAGCCAGTTCCTCTGATGGTGTGGAAATGCAAAGTGCGGCGAGTGTATCTATAAATAAGAAAATTGATAAGTCAACAAATGCTGTTGGGGAATTGGAGATTACCGCAGAAAAAGAGTCTGTGGACCGATTTGCTTCTGTTGTTCCTCTTACAGATGGTTCATTGGAATTGGAGCACTCAAAAGGAAAATTACTGTCTTACACACAAACAGTTGAAGCTTCCCAAAAAACAGAGGACCTAACTAGTAGATCTATGTCTGTTGTTCAGCAGGAGGTTTTAAGCAAAAGGGAGACTATAGAAAAATCCTCAAACTCTTTTGAAGCACTTGAGATTACTTCTCCAATAAAACTGCTCAGCAAATCTTTATCTGATGGAATTGATGTTAACACAAAGTCCAAGTTGGGCACTATTGAAAATAAGCAGGTTTCTTCTAAATTGCATCCTAAAGTGAAAACTTCCCGTTCATCTAGTTTTGTGAAGAAAGGCAAAGTGAGTACTCCTCCAACTGCCAACAAAATTCAGGGGGCAGCCAGCAAATCTCACATGCTATCTATCAAACCCAAAAGATTAATAGAAGGTTCAGGTTAGGGATTCTTTCTATACAGTCCTTTAAAAAATAGGAGTAATGGATAAGGTGATTGATTGATGGTTGATGTTCTCCAATGCTTGCAGTTGAGGAGAGGCTTAATGAGCTATTGGATGCCGAGGGAGGGATCAGTAAACGGAAAGTAAGTAGCTATCTTATTATCAAACTTGGTTCTTTGAATGTTGTATTTTAAGTTTTTGTGACTGGAAAGTTGATGTGCATACCTAAGTGTTCCTGTTTGACTTTGCATTACAAATTTGGTTCATATTCATAATTGTTTTTTTTTTTTTTTATGGAAACCTGTGCATTGGACTTTCTCTGCCAATGAACATGCTTTATCATGTGTATTAATTTTCTTTTCAATGTTACTTTTAAAGCCTATTGCCATTTTCTTTTCTTGAAGCATGTACCCCTGCAACAGCTTCTTCCTCGTTTTGTTTTTTGTTTTTATATAGGCTGTCTTTTATATTGGTAGTTCATGCATGCATGCCATTTTCTTTCAGGATTCCACTAAAGGCTACTTGAGGCTTCTGTTTGAAACTGCAGTATCAGGTGATAGTGGCAATGGTGAAGCAATTCAGAGGTCATTTGAAATCTTTTACTTCTTTTTGTTGTTCTATGTTGCAATATTGGTCACTTAGATAGTTTCGGTTATTGTCTTTTAGATGAAGTGTTCAATTAACATTTTTCATTAAAAAGTCTCATCTTTTCTTTTTCAGCAATCGAGATCTTTCAATGATTCTGGATGCGCTTTTGAAAACAAAGTCGCGGATGGTTTTGGTTGATGTAATTAATAAAAATGGTTTGTATCCTCCCTTGTTTCACAGCATCTGTTTCCCCTTCTGGGCAACAAATTAATTTATTTATTGTGCCCCCCAATTTGCTTCAGTTGATGAATATTTTTCTTTTCTTAGGTTTGAGAATGCTGCACAACATATTGAAGAAGTGTAGAGGAGACTTTAAAGGAGGAAACTTCAAAGGAGACTTCAAAAAGATACCAATCCTCCGGAAACTTTTGAAGGTGCTTGCACTGAAAATCATTTTAACTTGTATATTGTTTTATTAATCCAGTTGCAAAATTGGCTCTCTCTCTCTCTCCCTCCCCCCCAACACCCCCCCCCCCTCTCCTCTCNTCAAGAAAATTTGGATGAAGAGAACTTGATGGATATTTTGGCATGCAGCAGACTGATGACCAAATATAACCTTTGCAGGTCCTAGAGTATTTGGCCGTAAGGCAGATACTTACATCAGAACATATTAATGGAGGTCCTCCCTGCCTTGGAATGGAGAGGTAATCATTTGTTTCTTCATTGGATAACCTTCTTAATTCTTCAGTCTCTTTTCTCTTTTTCTTTTCTTTCATTTTTTTCGGGGGTGGCCTGTGCAACAGTGGAAGTTGGTTTCAGATTTAGGCCTCGTTTGATGCCTAGGATGAATTGGATTGGATAGGATAAATGGCTTGTTTCATGTGTATTCAAGGTAGAAACTACTGACTTGCAGGAAGAAAATAGAAAGAAGAAGAATTGGTCGGTCATTAGGAGAAACTTATCCCTTCCAATCCCCACAAAATGGTGGGATTAGTGAGGATAAGTTTCCCCTAATGGCTAATCCATCTTCTTCCTTCAAGTTAGAAGATGCTCTCCGTATTCTTCCTTGAATAAATATTAATCTAGTCATTTATTCTATCCAACCTTAGGTATCAAACGAGGCCTTGATGAATTGCAATGTTTTGGAAAAATGTTCTAATTGCATTGTAGTTTATGTCTGACAGCACTTCTGGTATTACAATTACTTATTTGGGCCACTTGCTATTTTCGACAGCAGTTTGAGAGCAACATACAGCACTCTGCAAATACCTTTGCTTTTATTCAGTATCTTTTACAAAGCATTACCGAGCATCATTTCTGTAGCTCACAAATAATTGAAATGCCACATGATTACTAAATGAAGCCCAAGTAATTTCTGATTAATTCTTGGGCTCGTTCCTATGACTTTCTTCCAAAGTTCTGGGAAAATTCCTCTGTATTGCCTAGCGTGAGGGCTACTTAACTCTAAAAGTTTTGTTCATATAGCTTGGGAAATTCCTGTGTACTTATGCGTAGATAAGTTGTAGAATCAATCTTATATAAAACAAACATGATGTTAAACATACATAGTAGTCTGTTCTATAGTCTTCTTTCATGAATTTCATTTAGTGATGGATCTCCTTGGCATAAGGCATGTTTACTGTCAAAGATATCTTTTGGAAATTTTTGCTGTGCTAAGATTATGGAGCGTAATAACTTTTTCATTTTTTGATCTCAACTAAGATGAATTCTTCCAGCTGTTCAGTTTCTTTCCTGCAAATTTATGACATTGCTCATTTCTAATTCAAGTAAATGAATTTAATTTCTTAGCTGTATTGCTTATTCTCTGAGAATTGTGTTCCTGTGCAGCTTTACGGAGTCCATGTTATCCCTGACAGAACACGATGACAAACAGGTCTTGTTATGAAAATCCGTTTAGATTCCTTAAACATCTGGTTTTCGTTCATGTTGAGTGGAATAGTTGCTTAGGGGATTCATTTGATGTTCTCTGCAATATGTGTCATGATGTTTCAATGAATGAATGCATCCTCTGAATTGAAATCAATTGCATATTGTACAGGTCCACCAAATAGCACGTAGCTTTCGAGATAGGTGGATTCCTAAACCTTACCGAAGACATAGCTTCATAGACAGGGATGATGGCAAGGTGGAATTTAACAGGGGTTCAAACTGCAATAGATTTTCCTCTTCACATGATAATTGGCGTGATCACAGTGGAAGGCCTACTGAAGCTATAGATTCTGCTCAGCAATTAATGCTTGCAACAACTTCTGTGAGTACATGTGTCCAGGAGGGATGTTCTGCACCTTGTACAGGTGGTTGCCCAACCAGTGTGACAAAAGTTCGCAAGCGTAAAAGTCGATGGGATCAGCCAGCAGAGACAGACCCAGCTTCAAGTTTACTTCAGAACAAGGAACAGAAGAGTGAGTCTGGATTGTGGAAACAGTTAGAATCTAGCCCATTGCCTGGGGTAGGCAAAGTGGGATCACATCTCGAGAAGGGGAGCATAGAGGACAGAAATTTCTCCAGCAGTGTGCATGATTACTGTCAACAAAATGATGGCAATATGGTTTATGATGAAAGGCAAAACAACCTTGAGGATGCTCCGCCTGGATTTTCATCTCCTTTCCTTAATACCCCTGTGGCTTCATCTGTTGCTTCGTCAAAAATTTGTCCTTTGAAGTGTCCTTCTGATGCAGTTATAGGGCAACCACAAGAGAAATTTGTTTCTCGCCTGCCTATCTCTTACGGAATTCCACTGTGCATCATGCAGCAATATGGTACACCCCATGCTGAAACTGTAGATTCTTGGGTTGTTGCTCCTGGCATGCCTTTCCATCCTTTTCCACCATTGCCCCCATTTCCACGACATAAGAAAGAACCTGCGCCTTCTCATACTGTCAATCATGTGCCAGTTAATCAACCTGCAGAAGGACAACAGGACAGCTTTGTTCATGTGGCTTGTCACTCTGAAGAAAGCACTCCTAGCACAACTGGTGCCAATCAAGCAAACTTTGGCATTCCATGTGCCAACAATCATTGTACATCTAAACGAGGGAGAGAATCCTCTTATGATTTGGGAAGGAGCTACTTCAAGCAGCAGAAGTGGAATAATACAAAATCTAGGCCCCCAAGGTTCAGGGACAGGAATGGGTGGGGATGTAATGGAAATAATTCTGGAGGTGGGACAAACAACATAGGCATAGGAAATGTAGCAAATGAGCTTAAAACTTCATATTGTTCAGAGGATTTAAGCTGTAGGGTGGATAAAGCTGGCAATAATGTCAATCAGCATTCACATCACCATTAATCAACATTCATCTATAGGATGTGCAACGTATTTCCCTCATACCTCAATGTGTTCCCGATTCTTTTTTATTTTTGGGTTTTATTTTAATGAAGTTTATTCAGTATTCAAGTCTTCGAATTGAAGTTCTAATACCACCTCAGTGAAAAAGATTATCCTATATGGTGATGTGCTCTTATAAATATTGATCCATCGGTTAATACCTCAAAGAGGTAGGTAATATTAATTTATGTATCATTCCGATAGTGATTTGTAAGGCTTGTGAAGGATGATTTAAAGATAAATGAAGAGGCATTGATCAATTTTGAACCCCTTTTATGTGTGCTTGTCATGTTTATGTTGTTGCTTATTAGATTAATTGTGTTAAGATCTACTTTTTCATTATCTCGTGATTCGTTTTTGAGGGCTCAAATGATTTATGTTTGGCATTTCTGCAACATTCTATGGTAAATGGGACTTGGTAGTTATTTTGAACTGTAGAAACTGGGAAATTTCCTTGTTGAATTCAGTTCATTGGCTAGTATTTTGTAGTAAAGAAAATGTTAGTTGCCAGTTAACAGCATAGAAATTGGAGACTCCAGACTCATAGTGACAGTACATTGCATTAAATATTTCGTTGTTCTTCATTTTCCAAATGTAAACTTTATGAATATTTTGAAGTTATTTAATGTTATTAGTTATGAACTTATGACCATGACTGAGGTTGCTTGACATTGGATTTATAATTCCAGTTGATGTTGGTGTATCTTTGCTGATCCTGGAATAATTAATCGCATATTTATTTTTATTACAAGGAGGTTTTAATCGCGAATCTTTACCTTCTCCTTACCCATTTCATGTCTCTTGAGCTCAAGACTCTAAGACATTATGTTAGTATCATCATATAAGACAGTCTTATGAGCACTCCTCCCATATATTGTTGAGATTTTTGAGTACATAATTGCTGGTGGACTGTCTTTGTTGAGACAACCTGTTGCAAATCTGGCATCAAAATGAACTTCATGCATCTCCATTGATGTTAACCATTAGAAAGCTTCACATAATCTCTGAGCTATAAGGCTATCCAAGACCTCCAACTTAATAAAGGGGAGACAGGAGAGGATTTATAACACTCAAATAAACAAATTAAAGAATCTTTATATAATGGTTCAATGAGAATTTCCCTAGCAAGACTTTCAAAATCCAGAACATGCATCATTTCTAGTAATAATTTCAATGCAGAACCAATCCAAATAATATTTCAAGTATTCCCCAACTTCCTCCTTCCGTATTTTGATTTTCGGTCCAAATAAAATGATAAAATATAAAATAAAAAGAAGAAATACATACACTTGGAATTTTATTTCTTTTTCTTTTCCCCATCTAAATGAAACTGGGTCATTTACAGCATGGGACGAAGGATAGTATAAATAATTCATCAGAATCTCCTTAGCATGGTTCTAATTCGAACAAAGCACCATGTTTTCATCAATGTTTTGTACTTCCGCCAGCCACTGAAATGCTTCCCAATCGCCTTCGTATAACTAGGCCTCTGCTGCACCATAATCCAGTATTCTGCAGTGTTCGGCCTGCTACCTATGTATTCATCCTCTAAATCTAAGAGCACCAAGCGTGCTAGCACAGGAATGAGCATCACATCTGCCATGCTAAACTCTTCCCCTGCCAAATATTCTGTTTCATTCAGCTTTGTTTCCACTTCATCAAGAAGTCTTATTAGATGTTCCTTGTCCTGTTTCAAAACACTCGGATTTTTCAACTTGTCTTCTGTCTCATATGCTTCTCTTAACTTACAATGATAAGCACCTGCTAAATCAGGAGATTCCGCCATTCGAGCAATCACTACCCGCCTTATGAATTTAGAGATGTAATGGCGGTACTTCTCCGGGATGTGGGAAAGCGTGAAAAACTTGGGGTTCCATTCTTGTATTTTGTGCATCCATTCAATGACTTCTCTGCCACTGAAGGTCGTATTCTCAGCGCCTGATGAGACCATTGCAATTCTTTCTACATACCTGGAAAAACCAATAGCACTTTATAATCTTCCTCAATTATAAGTAACTTGTTTTTTGGAAACAAGAAAACACTGCTTTCAGATTGAAAGAGAAATATTAAACGAAAGATATCCCTAACATTCTTTATTATAATGGATCTCTCTTTGAAAATTTTCAAAAGCCATTATGACTCATACAAAGCTTTAATGACTTCCAAAATCAAATCTCATATTTTTCATTTTCACAGTAATGGGAGTGTTTATTGAAGTATGTAACATACTGAATAATTTCAATAGTGTTGAAAATGATATGGGCACCATTCTGGAAAACTGGTAGTTTTGCACTCGGATTCATCCTGAAGAATGAGGCATCCATATTCTTGCCTGTTACAGGATTGACATGGTATGATGTGTAATCAATGCCTTTTTCTTCCAAAGCAAGTCTCACCCTTTGGCTGTCCAATGAGTATGGGTGGTGATACAACTGCATGACTTATTAACATCAGCTCTCGTAATGGTTCAAGCGGTGCGAGGAGATTGATCTCCTCCGTTTCGTCTTTAAATCTTGAGCTCTGCAAATGGTAAGATATATTGATTAACATCTTTTTGCGAAAGTATGTTAAATTTTATATTTAATAAGAGGTAGTTTTTGGATTGGTAACAGAATCAAAAAGGAAAAACCATAAGATCATATTGTTTATGCCTCTGCATGTATTGGTTTAGATCATTCAACAGCCTAGATCATAGCATTATGACTTTATGAATATTCAACATAAAAGTTGAAGAACATGGTGTAATACAAAGGACAACTTTTCAACTTATTTTCAGAAAAACATATGATATTCACACCAGTTTTCCCAGCAGACAGTAAAAAAGTACTGCAAACAATTGCTTGATTTTTTTTTTAACCTACTGTTATTTGAAGACAAACCAAGCTTGAATTTCACATTGCAAAAATTAGCTCCCAAACCCCATCATGACAAGAAACCCACACAACCAAAGCACACCATGATGGCTGTAAGTGTTAATCATACATTAGACAGAGTCTACAGCAACTTCATAACTCATAATATCATATTGGTGTGATATTAATCAAAGCACCACTTTAATCATTTCAAAAGAAAATATATCAGAACATAGTTTAATTTAAAGAAGAACAATGACAAAAGACCAGCACCTCAGATTACAATCACACCAAGTCCATGACAGTTCAATAGTTACAGTTCAATCCCAAAATTCAAAGTTGATGCTTCTAAAATCCCAATGGAACACAACCAATTGAAAGACAAATAGCATGCAGCCAAACTGAAAAGCTCATACAACTAACCAAAAAATAAGACCCAACTAGAGTTTTCTAACAAATACAGTCAAACCCATAACATGGTTCAGCTACAACTAAAACAGTTGTACAAAAACAAGGAAAACAATCAAATTAACAAGAATTTGCCAAGAAAAATAATGATTCAGAACTTACCCAGAAGATGATTGAAAATGAAAAAGAAAAAGAACTACTTGGGTTTAGGGTTTTTGAGAATTCTGTAGGCAAACGAAGCAACCTTTTCCTGAACTGGAAAGAGCTGAAAAGGGCATTGAAAATTGCTTAAAAGGGGAACAATCACAACTGGGACTGTAATCTAATCTATGCTTCCTTTCCAATTGGAAAGTGCAACGCAGGAATTTTGGTACCACTACTCGCTTAACTGCGTAAGTATAGTAGGTTACTGTACTCGCTGCTTTTGATTGAGCACGTGTCCATGTGTAGTTTTTTCAGTTCACTTGCCACGTCAACTACGCAGTCAACTTGAGTACGATCTCTGTATCCGATTGACTACGTACGTAATTCGCGGTTTGTACTTAATAATACTACTTGTAGCACGTGCGATTTATGTCTCCCTCTTTCATTTTTATTGGTAAGTTGGGATTGCATCGAGATAGGTCTAATTACATTTTTGCCCCTCTATGTTTGGACAATTGGATCATTTTTTACATTGCAACTTGATCTTCATAACTCTAGAACATATACCATAATGTTAGGTCCATCTTTTAGTTTTTATCTTATGTTAGTTTGATTATGTTTCACTACTCTTTTTAGGCATCATTTACTTGTGTAAAAATTCTGGAACCCATGCTTTTCTAACATGGTAGGTGACGAAAAGTCCATCCTAATTTTTTTTAGAATATGTGTCCTATAAAATGGCACACACAGATAATTTGAATAAGAATGGAGAATTTAATTTTATAAAAATTCCCCTAACCACAATTAACATGAACGTCTTGCATGTCATATGTAACGTACGAATATGTTGTAGACTTTATAATTTTCTCGCAAGCAAATAACACTTTAATATATGGCTAAACATTGTCAAATTAACATAGTCTATAAATTGAAAATGAATCTAACTTTAGGGAGTACATTTTAGAGTTGATGTTACAGTGTAAAATGAAAAACGAACCAAGTTAGGAGCAGTTTAAATAACCCTAAGATATTATGATGTTTATAATTATAGCGATAACATTCAAAATAAGAATGAATGAGATGGGCAGTTCCAAAAAGGTTCAGAATAATGTCTATTCTACTCCTGTGATTCACATTCACTTGACCATAGGTCTTTAAGCCTCAAAGTTTTAAACCTTGGACTTGAATTTCAAATCGAGGAGTTGGGACCCAAGACTCAAAACTCCAAACCCATTTAGCACTCTTACCCAAACTCCAAACCTAAGTCGAGATTCTATTCAATATTTGGTTCCAATTGGCACCAAACAATGGTATACATTTCATTCCTTACTTGGTTTCATTCCATTCTTATTCCCATTTTCATTTTCATTTCTGTTCTAATATTCTATTCCACCAATCAAACATGCCACCACCCCTGGCCGATTTCCTCGTTACTCCATGTTTTATTTTCTAAAAAATAATACAAAGCATGTGGTTGTTAGAGTTTGAACCTCCAATCTTATTGACACGAATAAACTCTTGACCAACTAACAAAACATGTATTTGTGTTTAATTGTCTATTTTAAATATGTATCCCATATTGCTAAATATATGAAAAGGAAATCATATTTCATAAATTTTATTCGTAATCATATGTTTAAAATTTTAAACTGTCCAAAAAAATTCTTAAATTGAAATTTGCGCATTCAAATTTTTTATCCAAACATCATAATTTCAAATATATAGATTTGAAATCCAAATTCAAATCCAATAATCCAAATAGGCCTAAATTTAATGTGGTAAGCTGTAAGCATTAGGGTGTAATGCACTTTGATTCGGGGAATTTCAATCTGGAAAGTGATGAAAGGAGGTCATGCTTTCTTAAAATCGATCAGAATTAAGATGGACCCAAATCTTAAGGAATCAAACATGGGTTTGAGAGAAGAACTAAGCCCAAATCCAACAAACCATGCCCAAATGCTTAGGCCCAAAAACAATGTTCTTCAAGAATTTGTAAGCTCACATACATGCATGGAAAGAGATAGATACCCATAACTGATGGGTAGGAAACAATAAATATGAGGATAACAATGTGACCCTTAACTAACTAAATTATATAAGGGTCACATTCAATGGATCACCCTGACCACCTTCCATGTCTAAATGCTTTGACAAGACAAATACCTTCATCCTTTTTGTGGCTTAGCTAGCTAGCCTTGCAAGATTGCAACCATTAGCTTTAATTTCATTGCGGCTATGACTGAGACCCTACAATATGATTAGAATCAAATTAAAGGCTATGATACTGCTATATACTGATCTTATACAAAATTTCAAATTGAAATCTTAGTGAATTATAAGGTTTTTTTCTGTTCAAATAAGTAATGGCAATAAATTCACTTCAATTCAACATCAGACTCTAGGAGACAAGCATCATGGCTTGTTTGTTGTATGTGAACCAACCATACACTTTGTACCTCATGTTCCCCAAATATGTGTCGTTACTTCATAATTGAACTAATTTTTTATCGGATATAAGATCTTAAGATAAATTTCAAAACTCGATAAACGCAAATACAATCATTGAAAATTACATGTATCATGTCACCAAAATTATATATATTGTTAAGACATCTCGAATCTTCTCGATCGAAATTACTTAAAAATCATTTTGTGTAAGTAATGCGGAAAAATTACCAATAATGAATTGAATGTGAATGACCTAAAATATGACCCATCTGTTGAATATTCTCACTTGACCTGAATTTGATTCTTTGAAGTTTTATTAATTATTTCATGACTAACTAACCAATCTTTATCTATTTTCTGAAATAATACTTATTCTTCATAATACTATATAAATAGAAGCTGAAATGATCCTTGATTACAATAGATATTATAATTAGTTTAATAAACTCGGTTGATTAATGTTCATTGTCATTGAAAATAAGCCACCAACTGACAAGTTAAAGTTTCATTTTCAGGTAGTTAAAAATGTTGATTACTTGAACATCAGAAAACAGTTAATTAGCTGATTAATATTGTACAAAGCAAAAAAGGCGGGAAACTGGTTTGTCATTGCCGCTACTGCATTGTTTGGTCTTTCTTTGGTTAATGTGTCGTTTTGGTAAGACTTAGACTTAACTCCCTTAATTAATTAATTTATTTATTGGGAACTCACAACTCTAAGCAATTATTATTTCACGTAACCGCCGAAACCCATCGTACTTAAAAATTAAAATGTGAGATTTTTCTTGCTTAATTTTCCTGCTGATTATGCAGCAAACTCATATGAGAATGACATTCAAATTATGCATGCATGTATGATTATACATTCATGGCTTGTAAAGAATTGTGTGAATGAAAGACAAACCGTCTCACATTTATTAAACATGTCCAAACATTTTGATTAAAAATAATAATAAATGTCCAAACATTAAGTATACCGATTATCTTATTTAGTATACTGATATTTCTAGTGTTAATTTTTTGCTGATTATATATAAAATTAATGTCATTTTAAACTTCTAAATCATGAATAATAAACCTAAAATGCTTAAGCTTTATAAAAACATTATTTTGGAATAAGCACAAGATTAACATTAAAAAAACAATCAGCATGTGGTCGGTCTTATTCTATATTAAGAAATGTAATAGGGATTCTAATATTAATTTTGACTTTGTGAGAGAAGAGAGTAGTATTTTATAAACAAAAACGTACGCCTAGAACAAAGCAAGAGCCTTGTTTTAAGGCATAATCCAAGAAAGTATTTATTAATTTTTCACTGTGCCCAATATTTTTCCCATTTAGAAACTCCCAATATTTGACTTACTAAATTACTAAATTCCCCATAATTAAGTGCAGGGATTGTGCTTCACGCAATACAATGCACGTAGTTGGACCAATTGGTCAATTCATATGAATGGTAAAAGTGGGTTCCGTTGCGTGACACTGAAGATACAGTAATTATATGTGGGTCGGAAGTTCATAGATGGTGACAGTAGACAGACACAGACACTGATAGGTTAATTGGTTATTGATTTCTTAATGGTGTGTCATATTTTGGTGGTGGTGCTGCAAAAACATCAAAAACTTGAGCTGTTTCTGTTTATGGCAATTACCAGGCAACAAATGGCTGGTGTAGGTTTTTTGGCATCATTGCTATCGATCTGGTTTAGGAAAGCGAATGAGTTCAGAATAAATTAAGTGAGATTTTTAAGTCTAGCTAGCTAGCTAGCTAGGCCCACTTTCATAACTGTTTTAAATTAATTGTTACTTACTACAACCAAAATAACTTAAAATAGCATATCATGCACATGACTACGTGAGAGAATATGGCTTGAATTGCTGGTTTTTGTGTTTGTTAGCTTACTTGAAAGTTACTAGTTGTCTAATATATAATATATAGTTGTGCGCATGAGGTGTTGTGTAATTGCTTGAATCAAGTTATCTATTAATTTGAATTTTTCTTTTGTGCAAAAAGAGAATGCGGAACTGATGTGGAAATAGAAATAATCAAAACGTAACACTACGTTTGAACAACTCTGCATCTCTGCTTCTGTAGGAAAGAAGCGTCCTTATTAATTTAAGCATTTGAAGTTTATATTTTTATATAATCAAGTTAACCAAGAGGCCATTTAATGAATCTATATTGAGACGAGTGGAATCTTCCTGCCCAATAAACAAAAATTTATGGATCGCACTTGCAAGAGGCAGCTTCCTATCCACAACCACACTTTTGGCTGGACTAGTGTACCCGTGATGAAAAGGATGCTTGATCCATCACAAAAGTGCATGCAGCATATATGTAAAGCCTATATATATATTATTTCATAGAATAAAATGTGCTTAAATTTAGGCATACCCATAGTGCAAGTGAACCCCACCATCTCAAACTAATATACATGCCATAATCAGAAGCATATCTCAAAGTATCTCAGTGATTAAAAATATATTGGCTTTATATATGTATATAATTTATATACACAACCAATGTGATGTCATGATGAAATTGGTAATTAATTGTAGTTGAACTTTGATCAAGTATATGTTTTGTGGATAATAGTTATCGATGTGATGTAGTAGGACCATTATATATAATCCTCATCTGCATGCGTGCATTATTACAGGAAGCATACCTTTTTTAAAAAATTGTTTTAATATTTATTACCATATATATATATATATATATATAGCATGGCCTGTCATTTTTATGATTTTGGTAGGTATCGTATTGATTATTGGAGACAATAATATAGTTGAGGATATAATTTAGTATAATTTGTTGCTAAATATTAAGCTTAGAATATTTGGCCCTTGGATTTTGACTCAAATAATGACTAGATTATATATAATTTTAATGTGGGTGTGAAAAGTACGGGTAGGTTTTATAACTCAATTCTTTTATTTTGCTTGCTAAACAGAGTACACCATTTAGTTACTATTGACTTAGGACAGTTGCTGTTCAAGTCTTCTACACCAAGTGTTAGTTGTAGCAGTAAAGCCGGTTGATTAAACCAATCATGTACTTTTATGAATATTATTTATACACATATTTCATGTTATATTTCGATATTATTCAAATTTAATGCTTATAGCCAATTGGATATAGGTATTAGATATTTTTACCAAAAAAATTCAGGATTATTGTGGTGTATTTTCTTTTTTATTATGATTCTAACTTAATAACATGCATGGTATTGTATTGAGCCAATTATTTTTTAACTGATCAATTGGGCAAATATTTGGAAGCTTGTCACTTCAGCACGTGAAATAAACCATACAATACATCAACATCAATCCACCGACAGAAGGAGTTGGGCTTAATTTTGTTTTTTTTGTTTTTGCTCTCAAGGCAGACATTGACTACGATTGTTAGCAATATATTATGCTAATACAGAAACTTTACAAACGGTGAAATACAAAAACAAGCATAATTTCCAGCACTGTTTAGTACATGAGGAAATGTGGTGCATCATGCATGGACCCCTTTGATTAGGACCCAAATTTGAATGGAGGCCCCAATCGGATCTAAACCCCTCCCCACCCACATGTCCTTGTTGTTAAATATATGTCCTCTAATGTTTGGATGTGTCATCCTCACAGTCCTTTTCCCCTTTCACTACTGTTACTTCACTTTCCTTGTTACCTAACTGTATTTATTACAAATATTCAATAATGTTATACTCACCAAATTTACTCACTAAATAATGTGTTTGTATATATAAGAAAATGGTTATGGATTAAGTTATAGACGTCATTTGTAAATGTGTTGTTTCGATTGAATTGAACTTTTGATTGATCCAAGTATTTGGGATTTTATGAATGAAGACATGGTCTCTCTGAATCCCGTTTAATTTTAATCGAAGGAGGAATTTATAAAGATCATATAAATACAGGAGTAATTAAGATTGTTCAAACATGTATAGGTCATCTAAATGGTATTTCCGTAGCAATTAGTGTTATGGGTGGCAGTAGTATGGGATCTATAATAGACCAAAAAATACACATTATATATGTGTTAGTATTTAATCGGTCATAAACATATTGAGTCTAGAGTAGAGATTGAAATTCTCTACTAACTTGTTTTTAACTTAGTTATGTGATAAAGTTTCAAGGGTTATAAATACATGAGCTTGTATTATGCAAAATAAAATATACAGACTATTGGATCCCAACAATGAGACCAAATTTTAAGAATTTGATTTCTTGACTATAAACTTGTTTTTAGTTATTTGAATCTTTAATCATATATTGCAAATTAAAAAGTTATAAATTCATAAATTTAACTTTTACACATCCAATTTTTCCACATGCTTAAATTTATAAATGCAAGACTAAAATGAGATCCAAGTAAACCAAGCAAATGATTCAAAATAATGATTGAAACACTTGGTGTAACACTTTCTCTACACATTTGAGTTCAAAGTTGAAACTCTCTTCCAATAATAAAATAAGTTCATAATTGAAACACTCGATGTAATGTAACACTGCTAGAAATATTATAATGACAGAAAATAGAGGCACGTGGCAGTGAGCTTTGGGGCCACGTGTTAGGTCAGATCCACAGTTTTATAACCTTACATTTAAGAAAGGTGCCACGTGTAGGGGGTGTGATTGGGTGGCACGTGATGATATTAATATTTACACTTAATGAAACATGACATGATACGGATGGCGTAATATATAGGAGGAGGAGCGGACCGTGGCACACTGTAAAGGCGTAGCGGTTGAAGTCTTAGGCTGTCTGTCACGGGCCAAAGTTTAGTTAATTTCCAGTACCGTCCACAAATTGATTTCAAAAGTGCTAAGTATTTTACCTAACCCTAGATATTTTAATAGAAATTTAGGATTAAGTACCTAGTTTCAAT
>QANT01006541.1:0-24787 GCA_003254885.1 Purshia tridentata
GTGGCTTTTGCTTGGTGCATGGGTTGGCTGCCGAGCAAACCGTTGCCTAGTGAGTCTTTATGCTAAGCTACGATTACTAAATCAACTACAATATATTTATACTGCAACACCGAATAAAAAATCTCTTTGATGTTTTGTTTGCTTGGAGCAGAAATAAAAATAGGTCAAGACACATCTGTCACCCTCAAAGACTTAATAGCTAAAACTGGAAAATTTAGCGATAACAAGATAATTGGCTCTGGAGATTTTGGGATAGTTTATGAGGTAAATAATTGTATGTTTTTATGTATTATACAATTTTTGTTGAAATGTGAGTTCTTTATTTTTAAACATTGGTGATGTATTGCATGCTTGGATGCAGGCAAAATTTGAACATCAGACCGTAGCTGTAAAGAGATTTTCCTCTCACTTTAATAAGGAAAGAATCGAAGCATTGAAAAATGAAATTGTCACCTTGGATTCATTGGACCATGAAAATCTCATTAAACTGTGGGATGTCCATATTGAAAAAGGTCTACAATTTCTTGTTTACGAATATATGGAAAAGAAATCCCTTGAAGACGCCTTATTTGGTAATGTATATATTTTTACTTATAAAATGTTCTAGCTTTCTATATATAATGTGAAACTTTCAAGTAAGGATAAAAGTAAAAACATCATCTTTAGACCTACAATTCAATGATAAAAACCGTCTATATTTTAAAACATCATTCAAAGATTATTCTTGTAAAAAATTAGTCAGATCGAAAACTGTTTAGACAGTTTATTATAGTAAACATAATTTTAATTTTATCGGACGGACTGTATTTGTCTGTACAATTTAGATTACCAAACAATCATCGATTTGGCTGATTTTTTACGGGAATAACCCTTGAAAAATAATGAACGGTTTCCATCATTGAATTGTATTTCCATGTGTTACACATAGAAAATATTTTGACTATTGTTAAAATAAGGACATCCTTAGTTGAATGAGCCTATATATATACAAGAAGGCTCCATTGTATACTAAATATAGGATACCTCATGGGATCTACTATGTAACTTTTCAAAAATCCAAACCATTTATTTTTTAGACCTTTATTAATAGATCATTCTTGTAAAAATTTTTCCGAATCAGAAATTATTTGCCAATCTAACTTCGATCCAAGATTTATCAAAAAATTTTTGTTCGTCTATTTGTTTAATCAAATTTAGATAAGCAAATGATTTTCGATTTGGCTACTTTTTTGTAAGAATGATCTATGAACAAAGATCTAGAAAATAGACAATTCAGATTGTTGAAAAACCATGAGAGTGGGCCCTATGAAGTATCTTATAAAATGGAGCTTCCCTATATATATATATATATAAGAAATTATATATTTATACATGACGTGATTTATGTGATGCATATAAAACTCACCATCATTTGATAATAGCTTTGCTTTTTTTCTTTTAAAAAGAGCCAATAAGTCCATTACTATACAGGTGCAGAAGGATTTTTTTCTTCTCTTTGGGTTACTAGGTTGTGCAAAAGCTCTAATTAACAAATGCTTGTGGAGTAATTGATAACTTGTGTCAGAGAGTCAAATGTCTAAGCTACAGCTCACTACTCAACTATATCTATATATGTTCATTTCTCTTCGATGTATATAATTCTTTCTCTTGAACTACTAAGAAAGGATATAACTTTACAGTGGTGAGTATATTGCAGGCTCAAATTCCAAAACCATGAAACTTACTTGGGAAAACAGATTTAACATTTGCTTGGGAATAGCAAAGGGTTTGGAGTATCTACACGACCATCCTAGAAAAAAGATAATTCATAAGAATATCAAACCTGCTAATATTCTTCTTGATGGAAAGCTTGAGGCTAAAATATCAGACTTCGGATTGGCAAGTGTTTATAATCAGGAGCATGAAGTTATGGTCATCAAAAGTAAACTTTCAAAGTAAGTTATAAAAGTGTACCCTTCTAAAAAGCTAATTAAACATTACTTTATAATTATGCACTTGAAGAAAAAAACAGGTATATTGAATAGATTATGCTTACAGATTGTTCCTTGTTCCATATGCAGAGGATATATGGCGCCTGAGTATGTTCATGAAAATGTAACGAATAAAGTTGATGTGTACAGTTTCGGAGTCGTCGTATTTGAAATTGTTAGTGGGAGGAAACATATTGTGACCAAATCAAACCAGGAAAGTGAGGTTCTTTTAGATATGGTAAGCAAATTACATTTACAGAGTTGTGCTTAATTTTGTGCTTTCTTCTTTGACCATGCCATAAACAAATGAAAGACCAGACTTTCGAAATGGGACTGTGCATGTGCTTGAGAGAATTAAGATTTTAGGTATGATTACTTTTTATAGCTCAATGCTGATCGTTTCCATATATGCAGGCTCATAAGGCACATGAAGATAAAAAGCTCTTAGACTTGGTTGACAAAAGTTTGTATAATAAGTACGATGCAAAACAAGTCCTCACCATCTTAATGTTAGCAGTGAAGTGCACAAGTATAGCCCCCAGTCTTCGGCCTACAATGTCTACAGTTGTGAGTGTTCTTGTTGGTAATAAAAACATCAGTGAGATTTGGCAGTCGGCCTCTGGTGATTGTGAACAAACCATGGCCAGTGGGGACCACGTTAAAGCTGTTTCCATCACTTCCGTGGAATTGGCCTCAATACCATCAACTTCATCTCGGCCTTCTAGCAAGGATGCAGATGAGTTGCATGACACATCCTAGATTGGGCAATGGTGGCAACATTAGTTTTGCAGGGCGTGACAGATATGGTGTTGGTATTTAGTTGTTAGGTGTTAAAATATGCAGGCCTGTTTGGTTATAAGATACTAATCTGGTGTTTTTTTTTTTTTTTTTTTTTTTTTTTTTTTNNTTTTTTTTTTTTTTTTTTTTTAATGGCTTATGTGTTTACCATCCTTATTGAAGCTTGATAAACCCTTTCTTCCTGTAAAATGCAGTATCAAAACTCTGAAATTTGTGCTCACAGTAAATATTCTTATGTTATTGTTCCACTGGCATACTGTCAACAGAATCAGGCAGGTCCTCTAGGTCTAAGAAAACTTTTACTTAGATCGATCGAGCTACTATCTAAAAATGCTAGGGATCAATTCCTGAATTTCGTGAAGATTTCGTGCTCAAAATAACTCAAACCACTTGGAATTATAAAACAGATACGTGCCTGTCATCCTTACAAATATATACATAGCTCAGACCAAAATAATTGTACACCTCTCTCTCTCAGACACACTCCAACTCACTCACCATACTCGCACAACTTTCAGTCTCCCATTCTCTCTCTCTCTCTCTCTCTCTCTCTCTCTCTCTCTCTCTCTCTCTCTCAGACACTCCAACTCACTCACCATACTCGCACAACCAAACTTTCAGTCTCTCATTCTCTCAGAGTCTTTCTTTCTCTTAAACACTCTCGATTTTCAACCTTTAAACTCTCAAACCCAGAATCAGATCTACCCACCACCAAGCGCACCCTCGTCCTCCAAGTCCCATCGATTGTGTCATCTTTGGCGATGACTCGCTTTCGCCTCCCACGCCCACCTTGATCATCGTCTACGCCTCCTTATTCTACAACAAGAACCACGCTACAAGTCGACTATCTCGTCGCGACCCTTCTTTCTCTTAGGGTCTCAACCCCTCTGTCTCTCACGGCCTCGCCTCTCTCTTTCTCACGATCTCAACCTTGCCATAACCATAACCCTAATCACCAAGTTCTCTCTTGGCATCACTGGCATCACCAAGTTTTCTTCCATTTTTCAAATCAAAATCCTAGTTTCTCTGACTGATTTTATATTTATTAATTTGTTTGCAGAGGAATATGCCAATAACTCACCCTTTGTTCAAAGGTGCAAGAGGTACCTTTTGTTCTAATACTCACAACTCATAAATGATTTGTTTGTTTGCTTAGGCTAATTATGATGAACATGTTGAATCAGAGAAGAAAAAAAATTGGACTTGGTACACAGGTGCACTTTTTCTTCTTTTTGTTTTTGAACCCCATAAATAATACTAAGAATAATTTTTCATAGTACACATCACTAATTCAAAAATTTCATAGAATTAGATTGGAGTCACTACAAGATAACATACATTGGGTGATGACACTTTGGGCGAAGAAACCGTGTTCCCCACCAATAGAGACTTTGGGCGATGAACCATCTATTTCATTGCCAAAAGTAACTAAGGTTTGCGTGACGAATTTTACTCGTCACCCCAAATAATTTTGCACGAGAAAAATTCCTTTTCCTGGCACAAAAAGCTTCAGGCAAGGAAACAAAATTTATCGCCCCAGATATGTTGATTAATAATTTATCGTGTAAATCTTTCCTAACTCAAAAATGCTTAAGGCAAGGAAACAAAATTTGTCACCCTAGATATGTTGATTAATAATTTATCGTGTAACTCTTGCACGATGAATATACAAATTCCTTGCCCATGGCTTCTTTGAGTGAAGAATTTTGTCTCGTCGCCTAAAAGTATAAGGAAGAAATAATTCAAATCATATTTTGGGCGACAAAACAAGTATTTCCTCGCCCCAAGCCTTTTCCTTTCTTTTCCCATGCGATCTTCTTCTTCCTCCAGCCACCGCCACTCTGAAAACCTTTGTCTCACCCTGTCCACCGTCCTTCTCTCTCTCCACAGCCCCTCTTTCTCTCCTAAACCTGAGACCTAGCCCCCAAACCTTCCCACACTCGCAACCCAGCCCCACCCTAGACCCCACCCACTGTGAAAACCTCCCCCCCTCCCTATACTGGATCTCCCTTCACTCTCTTGGTGGGTTTTTTTTTATTTGCTTCTTTTTTTTTTTGGTTTATTGAAATTATTGTTAATGTTGAGTATTTGATTTATTTTGGTTATTTATGTTTGTAGGAAGTGTGGAAGGTTAATTTGAAGAATTTTGGATTTTTGAGGTAAATTGTTTAATGTTGAAGTATTATTGTGAATTTATTGGTTAGTTAGTTTGTATATGTGTATGCTAAAAATAATTAGGTAGGTTGTATATTGTTAGGCATAAAATTTATTAGTTAGTTAATTTGTATGCATGCTTTAAAACCTAATTATAAAATGTGAAATTTAGGTTAATTGTGAAATTTGGGTTAATTGTTAAATGCACATTAATTAGGGTATAATAGAATTAATTGTGAAATCTTGGTTAATTATTAAATGTATATTAATTAGGGTATATTAGAATTAATTGTGAATTAGCTTAACTATGGTATGCATATTAATTAGTGTATATTGAATAATTGCAATTTTATTTTATTGGTTGTACTGCTATATTTATATTGAACAGGTTGTACAAAGTTACCAGTGGATAACTTTGTACATTCTTCTGTCTTGAATTAATACACTTTAGTTCCCGTTTGGGAGTTTAATGGTAGCGCTTATGAGCAATGATGCTGGATGCGCCAATGGACTCTTGAATTGTCCCTTTATGGACAGTTTGGGAGTGCACATTGTGTGTGGTGTAGTTTGCAGCTCGAACAACGTGTTTCGATCAAGGGATATTTGGTAGTGTCTCCCAGAGTTCTTTAAGTGCATACTAAATATGAGTTCTCAATATCTACGTCATGAACTTGGAGAACTGTAAGGAGATGCTGCCGAAATTATCTCAATCAAAACAACATCGTAAGAGCTACAAACCACCCACACACATTGTGCACTCCCGAATGGGATAGGACTTTTATTGAAGGCATAAGGAGATCAACGAATGAATTGATGACTCATGTTGCTCTGAAACAGACGATATGTATCAGCAGTGGATACAAAATTTGAATCGTGTCAGTGATGAATATTTGGATGGAATTGAGTCGTTAATTGAAGCTGCAACGAGGTGTGTGAACGCTCAAAATCAGATAAGGTGTCCGTGCTGGAGTTGTAACAATGCTTTGTGGAAGACCTGTGTGAAGTTAGATTTCATCTGGTCAAAAATGGGATGGCATACAGTTATACGATATGGTATCATCACAATGAATTAATTGTGGATGCTTTGACTTCCTCAGCCTCCCGAGCAGTTATAACGCCTATAAAAGCATTGGTTATGATGATTACTAAGTTAAGGATATAATAAACAATGCTTATCCATATATGATCATTTAATGAGGATTACGAAACAAATGCTTCTACAGGACAGCCATTTATTTGAAACCAATTATGAAGCGAAGAAGGTGTTGAAAGGCTTTAGGTTGGGCTATTAAAAATTCATGCTCGCAAGCATGATTTTGCTTAGTTTGACAAAGAACATGAGGGGAAGGATAAATATCCAGTTTCCAATAAACTGAGATATTAGAGTGGTTCCAACAATAGGAAGGATAAGATTCTGTAGAAGGTGTTGCGTTATTTACCACTAAAGCCAATATTGCAATGGTTGTACATGTTGACGCATACGGCCAATGACATGAAATGGCACGAATATAAGCAGGTTGATGATGATGTGATGAAATATCTCGCAAACGGAAGCACATAGAAAGCGTTTGACAACATGTATCCTGATTTTACAGCAGAACCACAAAATATGTGATTAAGACTTCCACAGATGGATTTAATCATATGGGAACATGAGCACATCCCACAACACTTGGCCGGTGGTCGTGGTTTTTATAATTTACCTTATTTGGCAGTGCATGAAGAAGGAATTTTCAATAATGACGCTATTAATTCCTAGGCCGCAATCCCTCTAAAAGGAGATAGATGTTTATCTGCAGTCTTTGATTGATGAGCTAAAAGACTTGTAGAAAAATAGTGTGCGCATGTTTGATAAGTCGATCGAGGAATGTTCACAATGCATGCAGCAGTCATGTGGACAATCAATTTGTCAGGCTGTAGCACTAAAGGTTATATGGCATGTCCAGTTTGTATGCAAGATACTCATTCAGCTTGGCACGGTGGAGATGTCTATATGGACCACCGGCAATGGTTATCGGGATCATCCTTGACTTGATATTGAGGAGGCTTTTGAAGTGAAAAAAGAAAAAGGTGTCTTACTTCGCGAACTATCAGGCGAGGACATATTGAGGCAGTTAAACACCCTATAGTTTGGTCAAATTAGCAAATACGCTAATAATAGTGAAAGAATTTGCCGAGGTCACAAGCACATCTAAATCGGACGAACAAGTCGATATTCTTCGAGTTGGAGTACTGGTCCAAGTTAAAAATCAGGCATAATCTTAATGTCATGCACATTGAGAAGAATGTGTGTGAAAGTTTGATGGATACCATCTTAGGCATTGATGAAAAAACGAAGAATACGATCAAGGCTCGAGTAGGTTTGGAAGAAATGGGCATCCTAAAACATTTGTGGTTACAGAAGAATGGTGACAAGTATGTAAAAAGCATATATTTTTTACAATCAAGCGAAGGCCAAAGAAAGAATGCTTGAAGTTTCTTGTATCTGTCAAACTTCCAGATGGATACACAGCCAACATTTCACGAAGTGTGAAAATCGACCAAGGCAAGATTTTGGGATTGAAGAATCATGATTGCCATATGTTATTACAGTTGCTTCCAATCGGGATTTGCAAATTTTTGCTGAAAGATTTGGTGGATCCGACTATGATGTTGTCCAAAGTCTTTTGGGAAATTTTTGGCAAAATCCTGTGTGTCAGATGTGAATGAATTGAAAAATGAGGTTGTGCACATCCTATGCATGTTCAAACAAATTGTCCCACCCGCATTCTTCAACGTAATGATTTACTTGCTGATACATTTACGGGTAGAAGCAATTCTAGCTGGGTGTCAGTTATCGGTGGATGTATTAGATCGAGAGGTAACAATTCATAAACCCTTTTCTTAAATTCCTTCAATTTTATTCTCATGTTCTCCTCGATATTAATTAAAATTGTTGTCTTACTATATACTTCCATCTTGTAGAATGCTTGGCACGTACAAAAGGTAGGTGTGAAACAGGGCACGCCATGAGGGCTGCATAGTAGAGGCATACATTGCCAACGAGTTTTTGACTTATTGTGTAATATATCTCCACCATGTTGAGATCACATTGAATCAGCCCCAACGCAACGACGATGGTGGTGAACGAGATGAGTCACTTTTGATATTTTCTCAAAATACGCGATCGTTTGGTAAAGCCCCTATTTGTGAATTCTCAGAAACCAAGATGCATTGGTTCATACTCAATAACTGTGAAGTCGTGCTATTCCTCGAAGAGCGTGAGAAACTAATGAAACGTCTATATCCATCAAAACACAAGAAAAAGCACAAAGAATTGTTTCTGGGATAGTTTAGGGAACATGTAAGTAATTATAATTAAAAGTTGATTGTGAATGATTGTCTGTAATGGTTCTTATAATATGAATAATTACATTAGCCTTTAACAGATGTTAAAGCTAGAGAATGATGAATCATCGTTGTACAACGATGATTTAATGAAGTTGCTTTTGGATGTCATTCGTGCTGAAACGTACTCTAAGTGTATTGTGAATGGAGTTAAGTTTTTGGCTGAGATTCGAGATGACAAGTTGACCACTCAAAATAGCGGGGTTTGTGTGTTAGGAAACTGGGAAGATAATGAACCACACTTCTACGGCAGGTTGACGAGTGTTCATCAAGTGTTGTACAGAGAGCGCTTAGAAGTTATGTTGTTTAAGTGTTATTAGTTTGATACCGACCCATCTAAAAATGGCCATATTAAACACAATTGCGACTTAATATCTATGAACACTAGCGGTCGTTGGTTTGAGAATGATCCTTATATTCTCGCCATTATGACAAAATTAGTATTTTATCTCAATGATCCGAAGGCAGGCAAGGATCTGAAAGTTACCCAAATTATCCAATATTGAAATATCTGGGATGTTCCAGAGAAGGAAGATGATGATGACGCGGTATATCAAGAAAATTCATTTTCAAACATATCCAATAAATATGCCACTGCTCATGACGATGTTATTATATAACAAGTCAAGATATATGACATGCCTCCAATTGAGATTGATGCCATATAAATTGATTTAACTCATCTTACCCGAATTGACGTCTATAATTTCATTGTTGACGATAATAATGATTTCGAGGATGATGGTGAGGACAATGACGATCCTAAGGATGATATTGATGATAATGATGATGATGTAGATGATATCGATGATAGTAACTCTAGTGATGATGATTATGTAGCTTAGTGAGTCAATACTTTGCATTTTATAGTTTGTAAAATTATTTTTTTTGTTAATGGTAAGATATATATCAATAGTGTGGTTGAGTAATGTTCTAATTTATTTTGTTTTGCATATGACTCTAATAACAAGGGCATTTTGGCTTTGGGCAATCTATGAGGTGCATGACCACTCCTAGTTCATCCTCGGAGCCCTCATCCTCTAGGGGCTTGCAGTCCGGAGCCGCCGCCACCACATCCGCTCCCTAGTGGCCACCACAGATCTGGCCACAGATGATTTGGGGAAACAATTGGTGCCATCCTAGCCCTCTTAGCCCCTACACATGTGCGCCACCTATCCAAGGGAATCTCTCCTTTGGCGCCAGCCTCCTTCAGCTCTTTCTTCACCTCATCAGCCATGCGAAGGCCAAGTCGATGGCTGAAGCAAGCCAAGATGACTCAGGCTAGTGGTAGGATACGAATCTCGTGTGATCTCATCCTTGGACTACCAATAGATCACATTACGAACGGCCTCTTCGTTTTGAGGTTGGGGTGTTTGTACGTACAAACTGCTTCATGCTTGCCCCCAGTTGGAAAAAGTTTGATCAGTGGGCCAAGCAGGACGTATATGGGTTGTTGTCAGTGAATATAGGGTTTAATAAGTTGAGTATAACAACTATTGATTATTTTGATCGTTTCTAACATCTTCATCTTTATTTTTCTCAAGTGAACTACGACATCAATTGGGAGGATCTCGATACGGCTGCCTATGTGGAGATGTTGTTTGCTAGGTGCTACAGACAGTTTAAGCACAACTTGCACTAGACGTTCCTTGTCGTGGGGTTGCTCTAACAGGCATTGGCCCAAGCCCCTAAGGAGATGGTGACTCAGCCTGATCAGTGGCAGTGGTTGTGCTCTAATTTTATATCGGAGGGCCTTTTGGTACGTTTAATATTATTTAAGAATTCGTAATACTTTTTTTTTTTTGTGAAATTTCTGAAATTCGTAATACTAAAACAATTGATTTTTGCCTCTTATTTGACAGAAAAAGTCTGCAGCCAACAAGGAAAACCGCAAAGCCATTGGGAAGATAGAGCATCATAGTGGTGTGAAGCCCTTCTCATACTGAATGCAAGAGCGTTGAATGGTACTTCATTATTTTATTTAATTGAGCGGGTAAATATATTACTTAGCTTGTTTGTTGGGTATTTGACAATAATATTTTCTTTTTCAGGGCGGATCGTAGTTTTTGGAGATTGACAACTACGGGGAGGTATATGTCTGACCCAGACGAGATGCAGCCAAAGTTAAGCACATTAGGAGTAGGAACGCAAGCAGAAGACGTAGGAGCCTAGGCAGCACAAGCTGCGAGAGCAAATCCAGTAGGAGATGCTAGAGCAGATCCAGTAGGAGATGCTAGAGCAGATCCAGTAGGAGATGCTAGAGCAGATCCAGCATGAGATGGCACAGACTGTGCAGGAGCAGGTGCGTCGGGCGATGCAGCAACAGAGGGAGGAGCAGGATTGTTATATGTAAGAGCTGTTGGCCTAGCAGTTCCCTTTGCCAGTAGGCCCTTATGGTAATGATGCAGTATAGTGTATCTTGATCATTAGAGTCTTGGTTTTTCGTAGTACATGTATATAAATATATTATGGATTATGAAATATGGATTTGTATTTGTGGATTACTTTCATATTTGTTGTCATTTTATATTTAATTTTCCAATTAACTATGAGCATGGATGAACATAAATACAAAATAATAATAATAACAATAATAATAATAAGGGATATTGGTTGATAAGTCCATTTGGACACTTATATAGTTCATTAAGCCCAAATACGGAAAGACATAACCCTGCCGGCCCACTTTTAAAAAAATCAGACACATTAAAATACTTTTAAAAATTACTATCTAACAGTAACAATTCTTACATTGCAAAAAACTTAAAAATAAAATAACTTATACAAATTTTAATTTTTTATAAATAAACACATCAAAAATAGCATAAAAAGCTTTATTTATTTATATCTAAAGAATTGTTACTATCAGATAATAACAGTCACCTTATTATTACTATTGGGTAGTAACAACTCCTAATTGTTACTATCGAATAGTAACAATAAGGTGATTGTCAGTATCGTTATTGTAGTAACAATCTTATTATTGTTACTATTGGACAGTAATACCTTATTGTAGCACCTTATTGTTACTATAGGGAAATGAAAATAATATAGATTTTTTTGTGAACATTCTAATTCTTTTCCCTTTTTAAATGCAATCTAGGAAGTATCTGAATACTATATATTTTGTTATTAGCAAATTAAAATTGGATTGATCATATAATTGGATTTATACCCATCTGATCTAAACTTTTGCACATATATAGACATTATTGTCACAAATATACAAACACATTAAGACAAAATAGCTTATTTTGCAAGAGGGACCAGATGCATAATCAACAAAATAGCTTATAATGCTCCCCAACCCACATAGTGATCAAACATAGTAGACATAAAGGGATGGGGTTGGGGTGAAGAGTAATACAAGAAAAAGGTAAAGGAAAGTAGTTTTAGTACTAATGGACATGAGCCAACCAAGGAAGAGACAAATATCAATCAAATTCCAGTGAATTCTTTTCAAAGGTTTGTCAGTTCCTCACACCCCAACATAAGTTTGTTTTTGGGTAGCTAGCTCGAAGCTTCCCCTTGAAATTAAATTTTCTTCCAATTTAATTCCAACTTCACCACTCTCCTCTCTCACCTACTTCTTCTCTCTTCAAACATATATGATTTCTTTACTCTTGGCAACGAGGAAAAATAAAAATAAAAGTAGTGGGTTAAAGTACAAAGTAACAATACCAATCAGGATACAAATATGCAAGCATGTTGGCGAGCAAATCTCCCAAAAAGCCTTCTCTTAGAAGAAGCTCATGTTAGAAAGCAAGCATGTGCAACAATTAGGATACAAATTTGGTGATGGTGATTCCACACCAGGCTCAAGAGTGATTTGGCCCATAGAAGCTAGGATCTGGAAAAGAGGGTGCAGGGCACTTCACTCACCTCAGTGATTTGGCCTAGCTGTAATTGATTCACTGCTTCAAGGCATTCGAGCTGGCTTGGCATCTGCATATGAGAATTCAGATAGTGATAGATAAGAAAGAGAAAAAGAAAGGGAAAATGAGTAGTTGGGAAATAGAGAGATAACAGTGAACAGACATAAAATTAAAAGGTAGACCGGGTAGAATAAAAATTGCGCCAAAAAAACAACAACTGGGCTAGTTGAAAAGTCTAATAAAATGGTGGAGTTTAAAAGGAAAAGGTAGCCCAAAATGGGGGTATTGGTAATTGTCTGTAATAATAATAATAATAATAATAATAATAAAAAATAGCAAATACTCCATGGCCATGCACTGTGAGTGGGCATACTAATTGGAATCCAAATGATCCGGACCATTAATATTTTAGTCCTCTGCTTAAAGATCGACGATGCCAAAAATAAGCGGAGTTGTAGAAGTTAAGCATCAAATATCGAACGTACGAACGGTCGTGGTTGTTATAATGATGATCAAATGATGAAGTCCGATTGGTCTGATTTTTTGCAGGATCATCATCCTCGCTCAAAGATCATCCCTGCCCAAAAAAGCTTAATTGGAGTTGTGAAAGTTAGGTGACGGCAGATGAAAATATGAAAAATAATAGAATTTGTGAGGAAAAAATAATAATAATTAGGAACTTTGGATGACTGAATGAATTTCGTCGCCGCAAACTGGGGTTGGGGCAATGAAAACCTAAGGATTCGTCGCCCTAAGTCTGTTTTGGCCAACCAATTCCCTTATTTCATCGCCCCAAGTCATATTGAAATATAAAAATGGGTTCTAAACGAACTGCCCGATCAATTCCAATCGTTGCGGCATTTTGCAGGAATGAAATTTAAGTATAATGGTGAAAAATGAATGGTTCTGATCATTGAAGTCCCATTATCTAATTTGTAATTATTGAAATGTATGCTAATGAGTGAAAAAGTTAATATAACTATACCCTTCAAATGTATTTCTATGTAGAAGCTCGCAATTCGATCATGCTTCTAACGATCCGAACCGTTCATTTTTTAGTCCCCCACTCAAACATCGTCAGTACAGAAAAATAGCTCCAACGGTGTTGTGCAAGTTAGGTATCGATGATTGTGGTTGTTATAATGATGATCGAATAGTCAAATGAAGTCTGATTGGTCTTATTTTTTGCAGGCATCATCATCCCCCATCAAAGATCATTCCAGCCAAAAATTAGTTCAATTGGAGTTGTGGAAGTAAGGTAATGGAAGATAAAAATATGAAAAATAATAGAATTTTTAAGAAAAAAAAATTATTTGGCAAGGATTTCACAATGATTAGCAATCATTCAAAAAAAGACAAATGGAAAATTTAGGCGATGGAATGAATTTCGTCATCCCAAACAAGGGTTGGGGCAACAAAAACCTAAGAATTTGTCGCCCTAAGTCTGTTTTTGTTGACAAATTCTTTATTTCATCGCCTAAGTCATCTTGAAATCAAAATATGGGTTCTAAATGAACGGCCCGATCAATTTCGATCGTCGCGGCATTTTTTAGGAATAAAATTTTAGTATAATCGTAAAAAATGAACAGTTCCAATCGTTGAAGTCATGTTGTCTTATTCGTAATTATTGAAATGTGTGCTAATGAGCAAAAAAGTTAATATAATTATATTCTTCAATTATATTTTTATGTAGAAGCTCGCAATCCAATTGTGCTTCCAACGATTTGAACCATTCATCTTTTAGTCCTTCGCTCGTAGATCGTCGGTGCAAAATATTGCTCCATCGGCATTGTGCAAGTTAGGCATTGATGATCGAACGTACAAACAACTGTGGTTGTTATAATGATAATCAAATGACCAAATCAAGTTTGACTGATCTAAATCATTTATCTCTTAGATCTCCAATCAAAGATCTTGCTTACAAAAATTTTATCGCAATTGGAGTTCGAAAAGTTAAGTATCAAAGGTGCAATGTTTGAATGAATATATATATATATATATATATATATGAATCGTTCATCTTCTTAAGCAATTATAGCTTCTTCGCCTTAAGTTACTTAGGGCGAGGAAATGAGATGTTTGTCGCCTTAGGCACACTTAAGGGGACGAAATAGCTTCGTCGCCCAAACTTTTAGCCAAAAAATAGAAAAATTAGGTGTGGAAAATCCTGCTGAATATTTTGGGCTTTGGGCCACGAAATAAAAGTTTTGCAACCCAAACCCTCTTTGGGGCGATGAAATGCAAACCCATGTTAGGGCGACATATCTGCATCTTCTTCATCCCACATTCTCTTTTTCTCAGCAGCAACTCCTCCCTCCTCCTGACCTCCGCCCCTCCTTCATTCCCTGACCCTCTCCCCCTCTTTGCTTCCTCCAACCTCCTCCTCTTTGCTTCCTCCCCCTCTTTCAGCCTCTCCATCCAAATTACTCCAAAACCCCAAGCCCACCCTCCCTTCCCCTTTCCCTCCTCTGGCCTCCGGCCCCCCCTCCGCCTCTCTCCCTCTCCCACCTCCTACTCTTTCCATCACCCAAATTTTTTTTTATTTATTAAATATTTTTATGGGAATTTTATGATTTTAAAATTTGTTAGTTTTTATGTTTTTGTATTTTATTTTGGTATTTTTTAATTTTGTGATAATTTTTTGATATTTTGATTGTTTTGCAGGATTATTGAGGAATTCTAGCTAAGTTACAATCAAATTTTTTAGTTTTTTTATTTGTTGTTTTGGTAAATTTTGGTCTATGGATTAAGTTGGATTTGTGGATTAAAATTGGTTTCTAAACGGTGTGTGTTGTGGATTTGCAGGATGATACATTTGAATTTATTCGGGAAATGATTTAACCTCGAGGTAAATTGTTGACCGTGTTACAGTTTTAACGCATTTTTAATTTACTAAGTATAGATTAAAATGTTATTTAAATTCACTTTGTTATTAAAATTGCAAATTTGACATTAATTAAACAATTTTATTAGACTTTCTTATAATTTGGTTTAATTTAGGGTCAATTACATAAAAATCAATAAAATAATTTTTTATTCCATAATGATCAATGCATTATTTAAATAATAGGCAGTGACTGAAATGTAATAAAAAATGAACAACAACAACTAGACTTAAAAAATAGGTGTATTTACGTTTCTTGCCACTTTGCTTACATACTAGTGACATCATTAGTGTCTCATAATTATAAGAATTACAAAGAGATCAATAGTAACCACAAACTGACACATGTCAAAATTAACATAACTAATCAACTAACATTTGTAGGCTGACAACAAATGTTATTTTAGACAAAATCTATTACCAGTCAGCTAGTAACGTGTAAGCTTTATATTTTTTATTTTTTTTCATTTTCTCCTTTTTTTTTTTCCTTGCATCTCGTTTCTCTTCGAACTCCTATTTAATATGCATATCAACAATACATCAATTTTTCTTTTTCTTTTTTATCCTTTTTTTAATTGCAACATTTAAGCTTTTTTTTCCTTGCATTATTTGTGTTCATCTCCTTGTTTAACATGCATATTAGACACATGTATTGTATATATTAGACACTATTTTTTAATTGAAAATTGTTGCATAGTTTATAAAACATATTAATGGCAATGTCTAATAAATCAATTTTAAATTAGAAATTGTTGCTACAGTTTCTATAACATATTAGATACTGTCAGGTAGTATGTATATTAGACACTGATTTAAATTAAAAAATATCGCATAGATTGTGAAACATACTAGACATTGTCAGACATTGTGCATATTAGACACAGTCGAACATACACTATCAAATAGTGTTTGTCTGATCAATCATAGTTGACTGCCAAGGAATTGACTCACAAGGACAAGGTACACTGTCAGATTTTTAGAAATATAAGTATAAGTCAAAATGCTTTGAAAATTGTTAAATGATTTTAGACATATAAAAGTTCATTTACAAAAAATATCAAGTGTTTTGAAACTGTGAATTAGTACAGTTTCACTAATCAATCCAGCCTAGGATTTGGGAACAATGCTCATATGATCTACTCTACGAAAACCAATCCACACAAGTCTAACATCATCTCATTAATCTCGGTATAAGATGAAATCACAAGGAACACAACAGAGGTTAGAAAACTTAGACATGCAAAAAAAAATAGTTGTTAGTTGAAAAATTTCAAAAATTCTGGGTCAACTTATAAAATGCATAACTAATATATCTAGGGTTCGATTAACGTGATCTTGGTCATGAAATGACCATTTGGATGTCTAGTTTCTGCTTACCAAAAACCAGATCAAAACTTTTTGTTAAACAGTACAGTTTTCAAAATCATTGTCTCAAGGTCAAAACAGTGAATGTGTGACAGCGTCCATATTTAAGTTTGTAGATAAACGACAATAGTTATGTATATCAATTTTAAGAATAATTTTTATACTTGTTACATTGTTGATACTCTCAGTAATTCTTATAAAAGTGTCAGAATGATAATTAACATATGCAAATTCAATTTAAAGCACAAAGAGTAAAATCAGTAACTGTGTGACAGTACACGTTACAGTTATATAGATAATAAACATTATTTCCATTTTAAATAGCAAATGTTATTTACATAAACTAGGTCCAACTCAAGAACTACTCTCATGGTCCAACTCAAAAAAAGGAAAAAAGAAAAGAAAATAGTAAGTGTAATTATTAAAACAAATATTGTACTTACTAGAAGGAAACACAATATTAGGTTCTAGCTACAATTACAGAGCAATGAGGGCTGAAAAACGAAACTAAATTCAAAAAGTGGAAGTTGTCAACCATAAGCGTAATTCTAAGATGCTGCAATAATAAAACTATGTCTAATTAACAAAAAAAATAGTACGGATAATCATTTGAAAAATATATTGTTAGACAAATACTGAAAGATAAATAATGAGATCCAATCACTAACTAATTCATAAATCTTAACAAAACTTAATCTACTTTCCAGTCACTAAAATTAACATCTAGCATAAGTAATTTACTTATTCCATTTACAATAAAAATTAAAGAAAAAAATCTTATTGCATTATGTAAATAAAATTTAAATAAAATTGAAGCCTTAATCAAACAAAAAAAAAAATCAAATATTATGCCAAAGATACATATGTACCAAAATTTCAAAAACCAAACAATGCTAAAAATCAACTCAAAATGCACCATAATTTCAACGAAACAAAGATTCATGAACATGCGGATGAAGGATTGAAGATAGTAAGCCCTCTATGAAGATCAACCTTCAAGAGGAAGACGAAAAGCACTGATCTTAAACCAAAGAGCGAATCTAGAACTCCAGAAATTGAAAAACTGAAAAATTTAGCCCTAATTTTTTTTTCTTTTATGATTTCTTGGCAACCAAACGGGGTTCAATTCGAAAATCATACTGAAGAAAATCTAAAATAAAGGGAAAAAATCGTAGAGAGAGTCACAGAGAGATTTGCATAAGTGAGATAGAGAAAGATTGAGAGAAAAGAAGAAAAATTCATAGAAATAAGAGTTACAAAAGAAAAGGGAATCCGACAGATGGACTAGGACAAAAATAGATAAATAAAAAAAGTGGAGGCAAGCTAGTAATTTCTAAGAAAGATAGCAGGGCAAAAAAGTAAATTAACAAAATCAATATTTTAAAATTAATTAGGTATTAGGGTGGGCCATTGACTAAAATGGCCCACCCCAATACCTAATTAACCTAAGAATTCAATTAAAAAGGATAATTAAATAAAAAATCAACATAAATCATCCCAAAATCACATATAGATCAACACACAATTTTTTTTTCCCTTCCATTTGCAGTAAACAAAAAAAAATTTTAATTTTAATTTTTTTTCTGGTTCATCTTCCCCACCCAACACCCTCCACCCCCCACCCCGACAGCTCCCCTCTCCCATCCAACTTAGCCCCCTATCTCGGCGCCCCTCACCCCACAACACCCTACTGCCGCGGCGACGCTGCCTCTCCCGCACACACACCTCCGCGCCACCGTTATTAACAATATTGAATGCATAACAAAGAACATGAAAAGATAACGAACAAATGATTTCTCTCATTAAAACCAAAACAACATCATCTTCCAAGTGGTGAGCACCAAAGTGTACTTATTGTGATGTTTATTTGCACATGCACATTTCATTTTTCGTTATTTGAAAACAAAGAAACAAAAGAAAAAATTGCCCGCAGATCCATCATGAATATTGGGGTGTTGAATTAATCTAATTAAGAATCAAATTCAATTCTGATACCATCAATCTTAACGTTTTCAGCTCCATACCTTCGAACCAAAGTGACCATGACGCCTTCATCATCCTCCGCATCCAAATCCTCCAACAATTCCGTCAAACCCAACTTCATGCAATATGGTGTTGTGACGGGGTCTGTGTGCATGGGAGAGGGCGCCGCGGCCGCACCATAGGGGTGTTGCATGAGGGGTGAGCGGCACCGAGTTAGGGGATAGGTTGGGTGGGAGCTGTGGGGGGAGGGGGTTTGGGGGAGAGGTTGATGCTAAGTGGGAAGAAGAACCAGAAAAAAAGAAAATTTAAAATTTCTTTTGTGGTTATTTTAAGTTTTATTTTTGTTTACTGCAAAAGGAAGGAAAATAAATTTTGGGTTGATCTATGTGTGTGATTTTTTGATGATTTGTGTTGACTATTGGGAGGTTATTTTTTTGATGCTTTTGTATTTATTTTTTGATGATTTTTTTGTTTATTGTTTATATTTTTTAATTGAATTTTTGAGTTTTTATTTTTTTTATCATTAATTTTTTGATGGAAAAGATGAAATTACCCCTAAAATTAACGGAGATGTTGACCGACTTAATAGTAGACCTTGATTGAAACAAACCGATAAATATAGTCCTTAATTGGAACAACTTGAAATTAGCATCTCAATTGCAAAACATGGTATAGTTATAGTCATTTTGCTAAAATTTTTCCTTAATTATTTTGGTTTGATTTGCTATTTATATACATTTATTTTGTGTAGATAAATTTAATATCAATAAGAAGATGATGTCTTGCTCTCATTTATTCGAGCATGAATTGTGACGTGGACTTCCTCTTTGGTGTGGTTTTCGTATAAATGCAACTCGTCGCACATCGGCTTCCAGTTTTGATGCTACTTGTATCCTTGCAACTAACGTTATTCTTGGACGCGTTAACGAGCAGCTAACTAACTCGATCGTTATTTACATTTTTTAAATGTGTGAAAATAATACATTTATTTATAAATTTTATTAATACATTTTTTTATATAAATTTTTTAAATAAATGATTATAAAACTCATTTTTAGACTCTCACCACCTTTTAAGACCCGGGTCCTATTTTTTATTTTGAAGGAGGCCCAGTTTACACCGATCCGGTCTTCTTCTCTGTCTCCCTTATTATCTGTCTGTCTTTGTGTCTCTGTCGCAAGATTTGATCTTATTTCAGTGCAACCGGAATGAAGGTATTTGCGGGCAAAGGGGCGAATCATTCTTGTTGGAGAGATGCTACGCGGAAGAAATCCAGGCCCAAGAGGAATCGCTTTTGTTCGGATTCGGATGATAAATCCTCGGAGACAGTGACGGCTTTGTTGAATGGGTATGTTAATGGCTGATTCAATGCTAATTCAAGGCCTTTTGTCCAAAATGCTGTATTTTGTTGGGTTTTAAATTAATAACTATTATATATTTAAGGTGACTACTGCATCTGCAATTATATACTGTTTGTTATCTTCTAGGCTTCTAGATGTGCTCTACATGTGAATTGGGAAAGCTATAGCTACCAAGTCCAGATCGAACTATTACTGCACCACAATCAACATATAATTAATAAAGATTGTATAGTATTAGTACTACCATGGAATTAATTATTTACTCGGCTTTTTAATAACTTTGCAAGATGAAGTCAAAGTTAATGGATATGTTAATATCTTTGTCTTTGTTTTTGTCTTTGTCTCTGTCTTTGTCTTTGGTAATGGCTGTTCTGGGTGGACGGTTTGATTAATGGGTATGTTATGAGTGGACGGCTTGATGAAGCCAAAAATGTTTTCTATGATGGCATGTTAGGTAGTGGCTGTGACTCTGATGTTTTTATATTCCCATAAATAGACCAAATTAATTTCAAAATAACTTTTTTAGACCATTCAAATATTTTTGGATTTTTTTAGCTCTTTTGGTACAAAATGGAACAAAAATACCCCAACTCTGTTATAAGGCTTGTACAAATGGTGTACATGCAGTGGACAAATGGTGGACACGTTAGCTCGTGTTGCAGGACTATACTGTCCTTGGTTTTCCACAACCTGTCCACTGTTTGCACACCATGTGTACTTGAAGGAGTTGGGCCTATTTGTACTGCCTGTTTACAAGGCATGTACAAATGGTGTACACGCAGTGGACAAATGGCGGACACGTTAACTCGTGTTGCAGGACTATGCTATTCTTGGTTTGTCCACAACCTGTCCACTATTTGTACACCATTTGCACATGCCTTGTAATGGGGTGGGAGTGTTTTTGTCCCATTTTGTGCCAAAGAACTAAAAAAATCTAAAAATGTTTGGATGGTCTAAAAAAGCCATTTTAAAATTAATTTGGTCTATTTATAGGAATTTCTCTTTTATATTTAACACACTGATTCAGGCACTTTGAAAGATGGGCTATTTGGGTTTTTCTTGCAAATTAGTGAGATGGAAACTAAGGGCTGCAGGCCCAATGTGACAACTTACAAAATATTGATTGATGGGTTATGCAATGAGGGCATTTTGAGGAAGCTGGTGATGTTTTAAATGAGATTCATATAAAGGATTCGGTCTGAATAATATACAACATGCTATATTTATCACATTTTTATACTATAATTTTATAACATTTTACGTTACAATCTACATGGCATTTATACATTGGACACTGAAAAATAAAAATAAAAACTCTAAAAATAAGAAAATACCTTGTCAGTACAATAATGACACGTAAAATAATATAAAAAATATGCTATAAAAATATGGTAAGAATAGTATTATTGTAACACATATACATTTAATTCTTTAATTTTTGGATTGTGCAAGGTTATTAGAATGGAATAGGCCTTGGGTTTGTATCAGGATATGTTATTGGAAGGTGTTGTTGCCACTCACTTTTTTTATTAAAACATTGTCAATAAGGTGAATAAGGTGATTATTACTGCTCGAAAATAACAATAAGGTGATGATTATTACTGTTTGACAGTAACAATATGGTGATTGTTAAAAGGAGCTTTGATGCTATTTTGGATGTGTTTATAAACAAAAAAATGTAAGTTTTGTATAAGTTGCGTTATTTTTAAATTTTTTTACAAAGTAAGAATTGTACGATAGCTCGTAACGGTAACGCCGCTGCATTAACGCCATTACTGTAACATTAGATTTTTTTTTAAAAGTGGGCCGCTATAGTAATCTATTTTGGGCCGGATAAATAGCAAGTTTTTGAAAATGGGCTTTGAAAAAAAAGACCCAATTTTTAATACAATTTTTTATTATTTAATTTTTTTGTAAGCAATTTAAAAAGTCAAGAAATTTTAAAAAAATATACATCACAATTTGGGCGATGAAGGCAATTCGTCGCTCAAAGTGTACGAAAGGATTTGGGTGGCAAAAATATTTGTTGCCCCATTCACTTTGGGGGATGAAATTACCTGTTTGTCGGCTAAAGTGGACAAAAATTTGTTTGAAAAAGTATTCCTAAACATACCTTTTGGCAACGCATATTGATATTTGTCGCTCAAAGTGTTTGGGCGACTGCATATTTCTCGGCCGAGATTAGATGGAGCGGCGATATGAAGTTTCCTTGCTCAATGTAGGCTTTGGGCGACGAAATAGTACCTTGGGGCGACGTAATCCTTTTGTGGTCGCCCAAAGTGTTTTGGGTGACAAATGTTTTAGTCACCTAAAGCTGAATGGTCGTTGTTCATTCACTTTTTGGGGCAAAGAAACTTGTTTTCGTCGCCCAAACCTTTTGGGAGATGAATCCAAACCGGGGGCGAAGAAATCGTGTTTCTCATTGCAGTCAGAGTGATCCTTTTAAGGACTAATACTGATATAGTTTCGAGTTGCGTACCTTAAACCACCTTATGATCTTTATAGGGATGTCAATCTAGTGGAGCATTTTACCGAAAATTCGAAAGCACCGCCGCTAAATATTTGACTACCCCTACTTGTGAAATGCGAGGATAACAATTCTAGATCATCAACCATTCCTAATCACAATCCAAAATTGGTCTGAGACGCACAGTAATTAAGTAACATCCAGTCTAGTCAGAGCACAAGTAAATAAGGTTACAATCACCTGTCACCATACCAATAAAAGAAAGACTTTGATCGCGCGATCTCACAATGTCATTGAGCTGGGGATGAGAAAATAGAATGCCTCAACGTACGTAGTGCAATCTGACCTCAGCAATCTCTTATACATGGGGGGCGCCGGGGGACGTTGAAAAACAAAAAGAGAAAACTCATATCAAGTGGACAGAAATAAACTTTAAAACCTTTCATTTGAAAATCATTTATAAAACTGCTCATTTTCCTTGAGTTCCTTTTCGTTGAAAGCCACCAGTTTTAAAACTCATTTAGCAATCTATTAGAAATCAAATAAAACTTCTGATATCTTCAAGGAACGAGGAAAACATATGAACATGAAATATTCTAATATGCAAGATTCTTTTTTTTTTTTTTTAGTTACATACATCAATTTTGCAGATCTATGTTTTGGTTTTTTTACAGATCTGGTTTAAAAATGAGCTGGCTACAGCCTCTTCCGATCCAAGGAGACACAGAGGGAGAGCTGTAACATAATGAGGGATTTTGACTTGGAAATGAGTATTTATATTGAGGGGCATTATAGACTTTTTATGTCCAAAACAGACTATAAATTATACAACTTTGACTAGATGGGGAGTCATTTTTGTAAACTAACCTCACCCTAGATGCAAGTCATTTAAGGGAATTTCCTTTGATCTTTTGATGAGGTGTATCTCAATATTTCTTCAGATATATGGTACTTGCTGGAAAACTGCCATGGAAAGTGTTTGATTGCAGAGAAAGTTACAGAGAAAATGAATGAGAAAAGGAAACTTTAAGAGAAGCTGAATTTTTTATTTTATATTGAATGAATGAGATGTAATACAGGCTTGGTATAAATATTACAATACATGAGCATAGCTGAGCTCTTGAATAACTGAATGACCAAACTAACTAATAGAAGGCTAACAGACTTTGCTTAACCAACTGTGCTGACTAGATCGCTGCCTAGGATAATAGGATAATGAGCTGTCTTAACACTTGCTTCATGCATTAGCTAGTAAAATACAGGGAAAAAAAAATTTATAGAACTAATCATTGGCATGCATAAATTGTTGAGGACAGAGTAGAGGAACGTTCCTTTCCCGGCCACTACACTAGAGGTGACCATTCGAACTTATAATTTATATTTTTACAATCATGAACTTTATTATGATTTTCATTCCAATACCCATGCATAGAAGTATAGAACAATGTACAATATATGCGGTTGCATAATATTATATGCTTATGATATATGCATCTCATACCACTTTAAATTATAAAGACTAGAAAAGTGCATCATTCATAATTAAATTACATCCCAAGCAAATTTTACAGCGGACCAAATCCAGTAAATATTTTGCTATAGCAACACCAAACTATATATAACACAATGTTGTAGGAAATGATTAATAGAGATACAAAGCTCTTCTACTCAATGATCAACCATCGAGATTGTTCTTTCTTCAAAACACGTAGTCCTGGCTTATTAACAGAGCCTGGAAACCCTTTCAACTTGAAACAATTACTAATCTCCATGTAGCATAGTGCAGGCATAACCTTCTCCAAGTCCTTCAAATCTACCTCCAACGATAACAACTTCATACATAAACCCTCAATTTTCCAAGTGGATTTATCATGGGTCAAGCTGGCAAGGTCTTGACAATTTTCAACACAAAGATATTGCAGGCTAGGAAGCATTCTAGGATTAAACCAGTCGGGCATTGTTTCGGACTGGTAATTCCTAAGATACAGCTCTTGTAGATCTTCAGGCAGCTTAAGGTCATCCAACATTCTCAATGCTTTTTCTTTGCATCCTTCAGCATCAATAGTTAGAACCTTGAGCTTCTTGAGACTTGATAGGATGTCCATTTCAGCTCTGGAGATTTCAGTAGCATCACATATTATCATTCGAAGAACTCTTAGCTCAGTCAACTTTCCCAGCTCAAGAAGGCCACAGCTCCCCCGTGTTGTAGCCTGACTCACCACCTTGAATCCAGAGAGTTCTTGAAGATGAGATAGCCTCCCTAGTCCCAGAGGTAGATGTTTAAGGGGGCATGCTCCAAGGTCCAAGACGATAAGCCTCTTCAAACTTGTGATTGCAGGGTGTATTGTGACTAAATCGTTGCATCCGTTCAAAATCAAAAACTGGATGTTTAGGAGTTTCCGAATTGAAGATGGGATTTCACGCAATCTTTGAACTCCACTTAGGTTTAGACATGCCAGGCGTTTAAGGCAACTAATCCAGTTGAAGAGATCCTCTAAACACATTGATGTACAACAAATTAATTATATTTTGAATTTGAAGTA
>QANT01006542.1:0-14552 GCA_003254885.1 Purshia tridentata
TCATCATAACACACTAATCAAAGTTTGTTCATGTCCGTTGAAATAATTTCATATGTAGAAGCATTGGCCCAATATCATCAATTAAGCTAATTGATGATTTTAACGCTCTAATTTTGCACTCCTTATTTTACTTGTATGTCTTGATAATTGAGTAAATGAAAGAAGAAAAATAAAAGAAAGAAATGCAAGTGTACAAAACAGGAATGTGAAAATCGCTACCTTTAATGAAATAGTCATAAATTTATACCATGACTTAAATGTGTAAATTATATATATTAAGATTTCAGGGTGACATGTACCAGCCTCATGCTAATTGGCTGGAACTTCTAATTAATATATATATATATAAATAAAACATATGATTTTAGCTAGTAATCCGGGGTAGATAGAAATATAGAAGAAGGGAAAATATGGGTTAGCGAAAGAGCGAAAGAGCGAAAAAGAATTAAGCTTACAAATTTAGGGCCCGGGCCCCTTACTCTCTCACTCTCTTAACTCTTCCTCTCCCGGACCAAAAAAAAACTCTTCCTCACGAACTCTGCGACTCTCTCTCTCTGTCTCTCTCTCTCTTCCTCTACATTTTTCTCTTCAACCTTCATTGCAGCTAAAAACTGGATTCCCCATTTCAGTAAAACCCCCTGAATCGATTGAGGGCCACTCAAATAGTAAGATTGAGATGCTAAGTCAGATTGAGGTATGTAATGTGTTTGATTTATATGTTATATGCTTGATTTTGATTTTTACCCACAAATAGTTTGGTGATACTGTGGTTTTGGTTGCTCATATTTTCCTGGGTTGTGCTTTTATTTACTGGAGGGCTGCTCATTCTGCTTAGAATGACGGATAACATGCAGAAAACATGCAGAGCTTCTTGAAATTGATTGGTTTTAGTGTTACCGTTGAATCTTTTGCTTCATTTTTTTACGAGTGTTAGATGCAAAATATGAGCCATTAATGGCAGACATAAGTCTATAATTTTAATTCTTCAATTGCATGATAGATTTGGTAGGTGGTGGAAGCTACCTACTGGAAGACTAATGGAAACTAACACATGCACAGTGGAATTTCAGCTTGTTAGCCTCTTGGGTTGCATATGTTTTTTTGTGACTGCCTTATATTTTGGGTTGCTCTTTGTAGTTTTGTTGTTTCTCTTTTTTATGTAATGCATTTGTAGTATGGTTTCTTTGTTAGTTTTTGTTCTCCTAGCTGCTACTCTTTTTTTTTTTTTTTTNTTTTTGATGACTTGGGTATCTGGATCTTTGACCCGACTAATCCCGAGGGCATCTCTAGACCATCAATCCGGACGGCCAGGACAAACCTCCAACTCCATCGAAAGTCAATAGCGGAATTGGGTGTATGCCCTTGTTCTCTTATTAGGGCTTCGTCCTGTAGCTCCTTTTGGTTTAATTGTAAATAATAGTGATACATTTTATTTAATTGATTATGAGTTGTAGATATAAAATTTTCTTTATGATATCGATACATGACAAGAGATTGTTTATTTTGTTTTTAGAATTATCTGGTGATCCTGGTAGTATTGTGTGACTGGGTAATGTAGAGACACTGGTGATTATTTTGTTTTTAGAATTATCTGGTGATCCTGGTTGTATTGTGTGACTGGGTAATGTAGAGACACTGGTGGGGGGCTGTGAGAGTAGTGTGAAATTGTAGCAGTGGTGGCCTTGTGTAGCTCTGCAAAGTAACTATGATTGTGGTGTGTAGTGCTTGTTATTGTGGTCGTGTTGGGGTCCTGGTGGTTGCTGTGCTTAAGGTGTTTGATGGTGATATGGTGACAGTAGTGCTTAGTTTTGATATAGTGATTTAAGGAAAAGGCAAACTTTTTGTTTGTGAAAGCAAATACGTTTTTTTAAACATTTTTTACTTTGCAAATTTTTCTTTTAAAGTCCAGAACCAAGTGAGCATTTTTATATTTGTTGTTTTTTCCTCTAATTCTTTGTAGCAAATGAAAATAAAAATGTTCCAGAAGCTAGTCAAGCCGTCTCAGTTAACATCTATACTAATTATTTTATAACAGATAGCTTTCGGAATTTTTAGAATCCATAACATAATCTTTTAGTTATAGTCAACCATAAGTTTTTCAAATCATCAGTGAAAAAAGTAGAATTAAAATAATTTTTCAGTGTCAAAGTAATTGCTAGCTAATCTTATCCTATTATTACTTGGAACTTCTTGCAGTTTCTAAATTTCATCTGCTGCAGTGATGGACGGCTCGTCTCAGGCTACAGAATTTAAGCCTGCCACAGGGTTTGGTTCTAACAATGTGGGAAGCAGGATGGCAAATGATGATCAGCGATTTCTCTTGTACTTCATTATGGGTACCTACTTTGGGCCTGATCTCAAAGGGGAGAGGCCCCCAAAGTCAGTGTTGCAGAGAGTAGCTGATCGACTTCCACCATATTCTTTTGAGCAACTAGCTGGATCCCACATGAAAACGGCGGAGGTAGAGCAGGTGTACTATTATGTTTTTAGGAAGGCTGATAAATCTGCCATTGTTAAATTACCTTTGTTGCACCAGTTCTTCCTTGGTAACCTACTTAGCCATGGAAAAGACACCACAGCCAATTATCCTCAGTTTCCTGATCTCTTTCCTCTCCAATTTCACCCCCATTCACAGTTCAGAAACAGTTACAATATCTTTGAAAACATTGTATTTATTAATAACCCAGAAACATATTACATTAAGCCAGACGATATTGAAAGATTTAAGAGGCTAACTGGGCTGAAGGATTTTGTTCTGGGTAGAGATGCTGCAAGGTTGCACACTAATCTGGATGAAGATGTTTTATATAATGTGTCGGTGCAGGATCTGGAATCACCTTCCATTAGGTATAGTCAAAGCTCTAGGAAACCAAAACATGAAGATGGTCACCTGGAATTGAAGGATCCTCTTAAAAATGTGCATGTCGTGGCACCTGTCAGTAGTGTGCCATATAATGGTACACCTATGTACAGTTATATGGCCCCTTTGCCTGCTGAAAATGAATCTGAACCTGTGGAGAAAGGTGATCCTGCTATGATTTTTCTTCCTTCTCTTCCAACTAAAACAGATTGGTCCAATATTGTAGCTGCCACCAGAAATGGATTTGCATTGACTGGGAGTGCAGCAATGGGGCAGGTTGGACCAACTATAGGACTCATTGACATCGGAGAATGTGAGGACTCCTACCTGTTTCGTGTATCTCTTCCTGGAGTGAGAAGAGATGAAAGTAAGCTGCTCTGTACTGCTTAATTTTTTTTAATCACATACTGAAACGTTTAATACGTTGAGGTGCCTTCAGGATAAGAAAAACTTACCTATTGCACCTGTTGTTACAGTGGGTGTCTAACATTTGTACATCAGATGACTAGCACATGACCAATGAATGTGAGACAAATGTTGTATACAACAGGTGTATGCAAGCTTTTCTCGTTCACAATAGAAACTACACATGCATGCACATCTTGGTGCAGCCTCATTGATAAAGATATAAATGCTTAACCAATTATTGAAGACACATATGTGACTTTCAATAAATCACGAATAACTGGTAGAGACTTGTCTCTTGATCTATTTCTCTTCTTGTATCGCAGTCACGTACTTCTCTCTGCAGCCACTGATATTGCCATTTCATACTTTGACAAACAGCATCCATGTGGCTCTTTTCGTTGCTAGCACTGCCACTTGTATACTTCATTAACTGATGTAGAGTGATTTTATGTTTCACGCAGGGGAATTCAGCTGTGAAGTTGAAAATGAGGGCCAAGTATTGATAAGAGGAGTGACAATAACAGGTGAGAACACAGTCTACAGGTACTCTCAGATGTTTGAAATGCAAACACAGAATCTTTGTCCTCCAGGGCATTTTTCTATCACATTCCAGCTGCCTGGTCCAGTTAATCCTCAGCAGTTTTCTGGTAATTTTGGTACTGATGGAATTCTTGAGGGGATTGTGATGAAACGAAATGATGTCAAATAATAAAGTATGCCTAACTGAAATGTAGTCAGTCACTGTATATTTGTTAGGAACATCTTGAGATAAGGAGTTTTGCTATTACCAAATTCCACTTCATGATATTGCATCTGCTTGTCTGATGTACATTGTTTCCAGCATCAGCTATTTAGAAGGGTTTTTTATTTATTAATTTTTATATAAGGAAAAAAGGGTCTAAATAGCCGATGCTTGTTGCATTGTCCATCTGGGTTTTGTTTCCTTATCCTAAGCGTTAGGCCTTCTACAACTATGATCCCTATATACCCAATGCCAATACCCAAAACCATTTTGGGTGTCAAATAGTGTCTAATTTTAAATTTTGGAATCACAAACACAATGTTGTTGAGGTCTAAATATGGGAATTTCCACCAATTTTCTTAATCTTAAAATTTGTTATGTAGCGGTTAATTTGAAACTTATAAATAATTATGAATATTATATCATTGTTAATAATTTAATTACCTCTTCAAAATGACACTGCTTACTGCACATTAATCATATGGCATTAATTTCCATTAGAAATGTGGGTCCAAAGCCACTGCTGACTTCAATTTTATTGCAATGTTATCCTTTCTTCGAGAGCCTCTAAATATCATTATCGACATATGAATCATATGATGACATACTCACATGCCCAATTAGTATATTTTCCATGATTAATAAGAAATTTTATAATGTGAAGGGCACACAAATCAAAGAAACAATGAAATTAAAATCTTTGAAATACACCAAAAAAGCAAAAAAAAAATTTGTACCTATCAGGAATCAAAGTAGCCAAAAAGAACTGCCACGTTTTCTTGGCGCCATTCCCTTTTTAATCTAGTGGGACGGTGGCAGACATAACGCACTAGAATATAATATATATGATAGGCACATGCAGTCTCTGCTAAGATTCTGCAAGGATCTGGGACTACGGATTTGATGTTGATCTTCACTAACTTAACAAAATAGAAAAATGGTTATAACTTATATGTAAGAAATACCTGTATCATTGAAGCTACAGCACCTCTCAACCTTACACCGACAGTAGTCAAAACCATGGAGGTTTCTTCTTGGGCTATTTTAGCCGTGGCAATGGCATGCCTGGCCACTCTCACCCTTCTCCCAAAAATTTTCTATCCCCAACGACACAAAGTAATGAAATTTCCACCAGGTCCCAAACCCTGGCCTATTATTCGCAACCTCAACCTCCTTGGCCCTCTCTCTCATTAATCATAAATCTTTTTTATTTTCTTTTTCTTTTCTTTTCTTTTTTAAATCTCAAATAGCCATAGAGGTTTTTTTTTTTTTTTTTTTTTTTTTTATTTTTTTTTTTTTCTTCACAACAAAATTATAGCTATTGATACATATTATGATTTATGTTTATAAATTTTAGAAATAAGTTTGTATTTGTGTTGACGTTTGTTACCTTTTTATTATATTATCTTTTTTGTTTTACACCCAAAGTGGAGGTTGGTTTTTTCAATTTTCCTCCATGTAGTGGGTAGATTATAAGTATATTTTTATTTTTATTGAATGAGAAATTTCATTAATAGAATAATAAGTCGATCTGGCATAAGCTAAACTAAAACAAGCACGTAATAAACTGCAATGTTAGAAAAAACTCTCTAGACCTCAATGAAGTATATCAAGTGTTTAATGCATGATGATTGGATGTTTATACGTTGATATTTAGAAATTCTGACAATTTTTTATATTGGATTTGGATGTAGATGTGTTGAAACTTACTGGCAATAAAAACATTCAAAATTCATCTTAGGTGTAATAAATGCCTAAAATCAAGCATCTTTAATTCATTTTCATTACTTCAAGGGGTAAAATGGACATACAAAACAAGGATGAGCTTAAATCAAAACAAAGAAAAGCATGAGTAAAATATAATGGGAACTACACCATATATATATGTATATGATTAGTAAAGATGGATTGGGAGCCGAGGCTGTACAACCGCAACAAGTGGGAACTTTCGAGGTGTTGTCAATCCATAAAGTTCCTCCATGCTCAAATCTTCTGTTTTCATATTCTCAGGCAATTTCCAGCTGAATCCATGTAACATGTTAGCCAAATTTGACCCAATCATTTTGAGTCCAAGGCTATAACCAGGGCACATCCTCCTTCCTGAACCAAATGGCAGCAGTTCAAAGTTATGTCCCTTAACATCAATTGCTTGTCCTATGAACCTCTCAGGCCTAAACTCTTCTGGTGCATCCCATATTGTGGGGTCTCTCCCTATACTCCATGTGTTTATGAACACTCTAGTTCCTTTGCAAATATGGTAACCTTCCACATTGCAATCTTGGAGAGCTAGATGTGGTGCAAGAATTACAGCCACTGGGTGTTTTCTGAATGTCTCTTTCATAATTGCATCTATGTAAGGAAGGTGTTGGATGTCTTTCTCTTCTACCCATCTCTCTCTCCCAATCACTCTGTCAAGCTCTTCAGTTGCTTTTTCGATGAGGTGTGGATGTTTTAAAAGTTCAGACATTGCCCACTCCAAAGTCACCGCAGAGGTATCCGTGCCTCCTCCTAATAAATCCTGATTTCCAAATAAACATAATAGAAATGTAAATGTTTCACATCTTTTATCACAACTAACTTTATATAAACATCGCAACTTTATACTACCAATTCATGACACTCGCGCTTAGATTTTTAAAATTTTAGATGGTATAGTTTATTGGTAATTACACAAAAATTTAACTTTAAAAGACAATTTCACACCTTAAAATCTATACTCTAAAAAATGATATTTCATCCTAAAAGTTGGTTGACAACTGAACCAAATTTCTTTTGGTGGTGCAAATTTTAAGGCATACTTCGGCACTTAAAGCGCTATATATATAATTATTTTTATATATGAATGTTTCTAATTTCGGTACTCAGTAGAAATGCACTTCGAAAAGCTCCTATGCTTGGCCTTTTTTCTCTTTTTTTTTATCATATTTTAAAAAGAGTTACAGACTTTAGGCCATAGAATTACCAAACCGTTAACAATTTAAAACTTTATATGTAAGTGATAAATGGATGCCGATCAATCTACAAAACCGTTAATTAAATCCAAAATTTACAAATATATATATATATACTTACCAAGGTTAATGCCTTGACACTGTCATAGGTGAGCTTAACTTGAAGCTCAGGATCATGAACCAGCTGCAATAGTAAATCCACCATGTCCTTGGCCACAAAGTCCTTCACTCCCTCCATGTGTGCTTTGTGTTGGTCGAACACATAATCATGAAATTGGTCGAATTTTTTCGTTAAGGCCTTCATTCGCTTGACATACCCTTGCAAGTCCAAAAACTGAAGCCATGGTATCCAGTCTCCAATATTGAACACTCCATTTAGCAAGAACAACTCATCTAACATCTCCTCAAACTCTTTTAATGTCACAATCGAAGTCTCAAACACATCATCAGATACACTAAAATACTTGTCACCCAACACAATTCTGCTCATAATGCTAAATGTTAGGCTTGCGAGGTGCTCTTTCAGCACAATGGGCTTCCCTGACATGGCATAGAGTCGTGACAGAAAATCATGGTTTTCTTCAACACGAATGTATTCGAAAGACTCTAGTTGTTTTGAGCTAAATAGCTGGGACTGGAAAATTTTGCGGCCTTGGCGCCAATATGGGCCATAAGGTGCCCAAGTGAGGTCGCTGTAGTTGTAAGTGGTGTACTTACCAGCTGCAGTTTGGGGTCTAGAGGCAAACACATGGTCATGTGTCTTTAAAAATAGTTTAGCCATTTCTGCAGAGGAAGCAATTACAACTGGGTAGGAACCAAACTTGAGCTGCATTATAGGTCCATATTTTTGGCACAATTTGTGAAGGGATTGATGAGGGAGAGGGCCAATGAGGTTGAGGTTGCCAATAATAGGCCATGGTTTTGGACCTGGTGGAAATTTCAGTTTGTGGTGTTGAAGAATGAAATTTTTTGAGAGAAGGGTAAGAGTTGCGACGCATGCTAGGATTAAAACAGCCCAAGAAAGAAGCTCCATCATGGGCGTTATAGTTGAGGTGAAAGATTGAGATGGCCTTACAGGTACTTATAGTTGAAGATTTGGAGCAGGTAGATACTGTATAATTATATATACATCTATAATATTTTACAGTAGATTCATTAAAATTTTTAAACTACGGTAAAATTTATCATTGCCAACGGTGATCCTTTTCAATCGGTGATTGATTTATCCTATTCTAAGGAGAGATCATGATAAGGGTTTCATTTAAACGTGGCATGGCTCATTAATTAAATATACCAACTTTGATAAGGGTAATGTAACTAAAACGTGCACCAACACTGTTTGTGATGAGACATCACAATTGCTATTTAAATCATTTATATTTGTCGGTATTTAGGATACTTTCCCTATGATATGAAAATGAGAAACAAACCTAACTTACAGTTTACTTAGTCCAAAACTTATTTTCCAGAATAAAATTAGCATCGAACGCTCGATAGTTGCAAATAGAGTGTACATCTGCACCTTAAGATTGCATATGCAAATAAAAAATTAGCCCAAAATGTCATAAAAACTACTGATTCAATTTCAAAATTAACTCAAAATGCATATGCAGATGCATATGCCAAGCGCTTAATAATCCTTTTTACGCTAACGGATACATGTCCATTAGCTGAATTTTTCTTAGGTGTATTTCCAATTAAACTCACATTTTTTGTGCTCGAGAGTAGTTTAATTACTTAAAAAAATGTAAAGAAATGCCACTTTCGTGTTAGAAGGAGATTAATGAGTAACACATGCACATATATTAACATGATCGGAATCGGATGGTGCTGAGGATGGTGACGTTTGCTGTATCAAGATGTTTGGTTGCTATCCAAAATTCCAATCTTGGTGAAGTATTGGTTTTGCAGAATACAATTTTCCTCACTACTAATGTCATGATCAGAATACAAAAGACGAGTTGAGAGAAAAACTGTATATATGTACCTGATTTATGTGGTTTGGTAAATTTTACCCAACTTTTGGTCATTTAAAACTTGATCAATAATTCAGACTTAAAATCTCTATATCTGACAAGATTGAGAACAATTCCCGGTGAAGGACACCCCTACTACGAGCTAAATTATACAACGCAATTCTGAGGAAAACCCCTACACACCCAGTAGTTAATACATTTGTGATTGTATTTACTACTAAAAATGGATTAAGAGGGCTGCTATACGCACACTATTTTGCCTCTCATTACACACTCCTCTCTTTCATTTATTGAATTACAATTCTAACCTGGACCCAAATTACCATAAAAAACAACCCACCCAAACCCAACCACTCCAAGTCCCGACCCTGAAAGCTTGCCAGCGGTTCAACCCGCTGGCCTCCCTGTCTCTCTCCTTCCTCTCCTCTCTCTCTCTCTCTCTCTCTCTCTCTCTCTCTCACTTCTCTCCTCTGTCACTCTTTCCAATCGGTTGCAAGTCGCCGGCCTCCAGTTTATTTTCCACCTTATCATTTACTCAAAACTTTGACATGAATCTTTTCAGATAAAGAGGGACCATAACAAACTAGGCATAATTCATTTACCAAGAAAAGAGAGATGTTTCATCAATTCTTGCATTCAGATGCAAAAACAAAACGTTTGTGTACAAAATACCCAGAGAAAGTCTGACATCCTATTCCAGTTGAACAGCTCCATTGTCCCAAAACTCTATTTTTGTGTGAGTTCATTCTTGTCACCACAAAAACATCTGTAATATATGAAGTATCATTTCATGCATACCCAAAACTAAAACCTATTGAGGGGATGACTACATTTTCTTTCCTATACTATAAGGTGGAGAGGGTTATGGACAATGAAGAAGTATGATGTGATTCTATGTATAAGACAATGGGAGCCATTCATAACGCATAGCTCATAGGACATCAAACATGCCTAAAAGAACACATCTACAAACATGGACTAAGGGATAGACAACAGAACAAAACCTACCCGTACAAGGAACCAAATAGCCATACTCGTCAAGTTTAGAACTGTGCAAGTAACCAATTCCCCAGCATGAGAATAATTTTCAACAGAGTAGGGCTCTATCATCTGAAGATCGTCCTTTTCTTGATCGACTATCAAGTTCATTTTCTAGTAGCTCAACCAACTGCGCTTTTCGAAGCTTAGAACACCCTTTCAAATTGTATTGCTTTGCAACGCCCTTCAGTTTAGGTACAGTCATACTTTCCAAGTTCAGAACTGTGCAAGGAACCAATTCCCCAGCATGAGAATCATTTCCAAAAGAGTATGGATTTATGATCTGAGGTTCGTCCTTTTCTTGATAGACTACCATCTGAAGATCTTCCTTGCTCCCACCATGGGTTTCATCCCTGTGTGAATCCGAAGTCTTTTTCCTCTTCCTCTGTGACTGTGAAGCTGCAGTTTTAGTGATACCAAGAGATGTACCATGCTCTTTGTCTTTGGCACATTGTTCAAGCTGACCTGATTTTCGCGTCAAACTTAGAAACTGTTTTAAACTGGCATTGTCATCATCAATTTTTAATTTTCGTTCCCTTTTGGCTTTTGAAATAAATGATGAACATGAATTCATATCTGTAGAAGGAAAACATGGTTCTTTGACATTCTGCGCAATCAATGGTAGCTTCCTCTTTGTCTTTGGCTTTTGTTGTTCTCCTATGTCATTCAACTTAGGCTTGGTTGTATATTTTCCCAACCGATCTTGCAAAGTCAAAGTAAGATGTTCAGAGTCCGTGAGACCACCTTCTTTAAACTTGACTATCGCAAGATGAGTTTTTCCATTCCTACCAGTCTCTGGAGATGTATTTGAACTACCAATCTTGTTAGCCAGAGTAACCTTTGATTCTTTGATGACCACTTTTCGTGCAGTTTTTGTAACAAGGTCAATTAGCTTTTGCTCTACACCAGAGTTTCCACCATTTGCCAGTCTTGAAGCATATAATCTGGATTCAGAACATTCATTCCTCTTGTTGATGCCAGCAGATTGACTGAAAGCATCTGGCCTGGTATACTTAACCAAGGCATTTGCAGGCTGCTAAACGAAAAAGAAACATGTCTTACAAGCTAATGATAAGAGAAGGGTTAAGTTGAGCTAGAACTTGTAATCCCTTGCAGTGCAGTCAGTCTGGTACTGCAACTGCAGTTTATATACAAGGATGTTTCCCTAGATTTTTCAATTTTTAAGTAACATAATTGTTGTAGTGATGTAATTGTATATCTATTACAGAAAAGAAAAAGCTTCACATACCTTTTCTGGTTTTTGAAGGGTTTCCTTGCCTTCAGGATTTAAAGATAAATTCAAGATTTGAATTTTGTCTGTAGCAGTAGAAGGGTGTTTTCTTACTTGCTCATATTCATTTTCTGTCAAACAAGGCATGCACGACTCTTTCATCTTACTGGAGTAGCCATATGCATATCTAAGAGAACCTGAGCTGAAATGTCTGACAATAGTACCTGCAGGCTGCTCAATATGAAAGGAAAGAGCAAAAAGAGAAAAAATCCTTAAGCTGAATTGCAGAATGTCAAACATCTGAGCTCAATGCAATAATTATGAGAGTACATGATCATATTTACTGTGTGGTAAGATACACAGTAGATACCTAAATTAAACAAACAAGAGAGATGAAAGTACCTCGAGAGTTTTACCAACATCTGTACCATGTCCATCAGACCTCAATGATGAACCTATAGTATCTGCCACAGGTATTGAAGTATGTTCTTTCAGCTTCTCATTCATAATTTTAGAATCAGAAGTTTTCAATTTTTCCTTCTCACCAGAGAAACTGACACTTTTACTTGAATTTTTGATAGTAGCACACTGTTCATTGTAAGATAAAACAAAATTATACCCAGACCATAAATCATGTTATGAGTAAAAAATTATGACGATATGTTCATGCAAGGCGATATTCATGGAAATGATGAGGTATTCAAAAAAGAATGAATATGAAAATTACTTAACAAATACAATTTCCAGCACAATTTAAGAAATTAAGAGACAATTATTGTTTTGTAGCTAGAACAATACAATGATTGTCAGCTGCACAATGAGGATGCGGTATATGGTCAATCCATTAATTAAAATGCTTAACACATTTTTAGTGAATATGCAATTCCTGAACTCTGCTTGGTCTCCAGATTGAAACACCAAAGAAATCCTTACTTCTAGATAAGTACCGCAAGGATATAGCTTTCTCCGCATTGCATAAACCATAAGTTTATAATTTGTCGTGTGACTGACAGATTGTATGCTACAACGGTTTCCTTCTCTAATATTGCAGTCCTCAATGACACTGTTTGCCTGCCGGATAAAAACTTCCTACACTTTCAAATGTGAATTTGATTGAAAGTGAACTAAGTAGTACTTAATCAGGGTTAATTTGCGTTGATGGGCACTGCATAATCAGGGTGATTTCACATTGATGGGCATATGAGATATACTTGAAAGAAAAAAAAAAAAAAACATGATTGCAGCATGGCATGTCTACAATTACACTGCTACGGTTCAACCACATAGAGACATTTTTAATCTGAATCACAACAAATTGAATAATCAAAACACAGAAAGAGAGAGATAGAGAGAGAGAGAGAGAGAGAGAGAGAGGGAAAAAAACCTTATCTTCGAAATTTTGCATAGTTTTCTTTTCATGCTTCAAAGATGCATTTTGTGTTATTTTATTTTCTTCAGGAGCAAGACCTTGTCCTTTGTCCTCCCACTGCCTAGTGTTTTCTGAATCGCTCTTGCTTGACATTTTCCTCTTGTTGGAGTAGCCAGCTGCAAGTCTCAAAGAATCTGGGCTGGAATCCAGGATATTAGCATTTTCAAGCGGTTCATTGATAAAGATCATGCTTGATCTTTTGTTTTCCTCAGGAGCAAGACCTAGTCCTTTAGCCTCCCATTGACAAGTTCTTTCTGAATCACTGTTGCTTGATGTTTTCTTCTTGTCAGAGTAGCCAGGAATAAGTCTTAAAGAATCTGGGCTGGAATCCATGATATTAGTTTTTGCAGGCTGTTCATTGTTTACGATCATGCTTGATGTTTTCTTTTCCTCAGGAGCAAGACCTTGTCTTTTGGCCTCCCACTGCCTAGTGCTTTCTGAATCGCTCTTTCTTGATGTTTTCTTCTCATCAGAGTAATCAGCTGCAAGTCTCGAAGAATCTGGGCTGGAATCCATGATACTAGTAATTGCAGGCTGTTCATAGTTAGAGATTGTGCATGATCTCTTCTTTTCCTCAGGAGCAAGACCTTGTCCCTTGGCTTCCCACTGCCTAGTGCTTTCTGAATCACTCTTGCTTGATGCTTTCTTCTCGTCAGAGTAGTCAGCTGCAAGTCTTAAAGAATATGGGATGGAATCCATGATACTAGTATTTGCAGGCTGTTCATAGTTAGAGATCGTGCATGATCTTCTCTTTTCCTCACGAGCAAGACCTTGTACTTTGGCCTCCCACTGTGCAGTGCTTTCTGAATCACTGTTGCTTGATGATTTCTTCTTGTCAGAGTAGCCAGCTGCAAGTCTCAATGAATCAGAAATGGAATCCATAAAATTAAAATTTGCAGGCTGTTCATTGTTAAAGATCATGCTTGATGTTTTCTTTTCCTCGGGACCAAGACCTTGTCCTTTGGCCTCCCACTGCTTAGTGCTTTCTGAATCACTATTTCTTAATGTTTTCTTCTCGTCATAGTAGTCAGCTGAAAGTCTGAAAGAATCTGGGCTGGAATCCTTGATGCAAGTATTTGCAGCCTGTTCAGAGTTAGAGATCGGGCATGATTTTTTATTTTCCTCTGGAGCAAGACCTTGCCCTTTGGCCTCCCACTGCTTAGTGCTTTCTGAATGACTCTTGCTTAATGCTTTCTTTTTGTCAGAGAAGCCAGCTGCAAGTCCCAAAGAATCTGGGCTGGAATTATCAGTATTTTCAGGCTGTACATAGTTAAAGCTTGATCTTTTCTTTTCCTCAGGAGCAGGACCTTGTCCATTGGCCTCCCACTGTGTAGTGTTTTCTGAATCCTTGTTGCTTGATGTTTTCTTCTTTTCAGAGTAAGTAGCTGCAAGTCTCAAAGAATCTGGGCTGGAATTCATGATATTAGTATTTGCAGGTTGTTCATTTTTAAAGGTCACGCTTGATGTTTTCTTTTCCTCATGGGCAAGACCTTGTCCTTTGGCCTCCCAGTGCCTAGTGCTTTCTGAATCGCTCTTGCTTGATGTTTTCTTTTCGTCAGAGTAGCCAGCTGCAAGTCTCAAAGAATCAGGGCTGGAATTATCAGTACTTGCAGGCTGTTCATAGTTAAAGCTTGATTTTTTCTCTTCCTCAGGAGCAGGACCTTGTCCTTTGGCCTCCCACTTTGTAGTGCTTTCTGAATCTCTGTTGCTTGATGTTTTCTTCTTGTCAGAGTAAGCAGCTGCAAGTCTCAAAGAATCTGGGCTGGAATCCATGATATTAGTATTTGCAGGCTGTTGATTGTTAAAAATCATGTGTCAACTGAAGGCAATAGGACATAATTCACTGTTAAAGATCTTTGCTAAACTAATTTACCTCACCCACAACCCCGCCCCGCCCCCCCCAAAAAAAAAAAAAAA
>QANT01006542.1:14583-31132 GCA_003254885.1 Purshia tridentata
AAAAAAAAAAAAAAGGGCAAAAATGAGTTGTTACAGGTTTTCTCAATAAGCCACAAAAATTAAGTTCTTAAAGCATCCATCACAGAACCTTTGTCCGTTATGTTGGCTGCCCCAAAATGGGAGTTTGAAATCTCTCACCCATTTTTCTTTTGACAAGTGTACGTCAGTAATAATTACATCAATGTAATTCAATGAGAATTACATCTTTGAATTCTGTTTAGGGGTTAGGGTTTAGTCTCTAGGACTTAGGGCCTTAAATCCCAATCCTAGAAGCCCTATACCCTAAGTGCTAAACCTTAATTTTCCCCACATCCAGGTCTGATTGCTTTCTACAATAAATCAGAAATAATATCAATTCACTACTTGTAACTTTGTAAAAATCCCCCAGTTCACCTCCAATTCAGCCAGGCTTAAGCATCCCTGATTTTCTATATCAAAATCTAGCTCTACTGCATTGGAGTAATATTATTTGAACATCTTGGATAAGATTATGTACAAGAGCATCTGCTCTGCATTTTTGTGCCCAAGAGACAAACATTTTCAAAATTATGATAAACCTAAGATAAAACTGCAGAGTCATGCTACATTGTAATCAATCACAAATAGCTATGACAACTACACACGTTCAAAGAGGAATACTTGAACACATAACTAAACGGTTGCAAAGTAGCTTGCCCTAAAGTTTTAAACATAGCCATCCAAACTTGAAGAACAATCTTAGTGGTATGAGTTCAAGCATAAAGGGATAGAACTTCCTGAACCTTAATTGTTTTGGGATTATTTGGCTTCTTTTCTTGAAGCTTCAAAATCATACTTGTACATCTTTCTGCTGGAGTAATATCAATTTCTCCAAGTTCCTCCTCTACAATAATATTTGACTCAAATTTATTCAAATCTCTGTGTTCATTCAAAAGTCCAGTTGCATGTAGTGAAGAATCTGAGCTCGAGTTTAAGACAATGACATCTGAAGTCTGCTTGTTGAAGAAAATAAAACACAATGTATTGATGGTATCAGTTCATTACAAGTAGAGATTTAAATTTCAAAAAAGGATGCACCATTATTAGCGTTAAAAGGAGTGGATTGAACAATAGCAAAGAAATCTATGCTAACAAATGATAAAACCTCCAATTAACCAACTTCTCTAGATGGGGTCCCATCAAATAGCCTTCAAGGCAACCAGATCTCCAAAAATGCAGAACCAAAGCAAGAACACAGAAAAACAAAGTTTGAGCAGAAAAAAGGGAGAAATTTCAAATCATCCAAAGCAATAAAGCAAGATGCAATAACTATCATATGATTGGCAGATCTGAAGATGAATAAATAAAAATTCATGTGTGGTGTTATAAAGGTTTCTCATATAACCGTCTGGAGTTCTCATTGCAAGTTTTCAATTACTATCTTATCATTTAAAATTAAAGATCCAAGTTTGAAAAGTCACCTGCTTATCTTTCTCCAGGAAGTATTTTCTCAAAAGAACCTTCACTATCTCGTGAATATTCTCTGCAGGTTCTCTATGCATTAGTAACTGAACCTCAATATCATTCTCATCTTCGTTTCTCAAATTCCTAATAGAAATGTCAAGGTAAGTGATCTTTTCTCTCAAAGCATCACAGCAAATTTTAGACCATTCTTCATGTTCAGCCCAAGCTAGATCACTCTGAAGAGACACCAGATCTTTTTCAAGTTCATCAATTTCAGTATCTGCCTTTGTTATCAATATCCTCAACACTTGTATACAAGATGTCTCATTTAGCGCATCTTCTTCTATCACATCTATAACCATAAGAAAAGGCAACTGTAACTATTAAAATAAAAAAAGGCATAAAAATAAACGACACCAATCCAAAAGAAAAAATTAACATATATACCATGTCCATAACCAAAGTAGAAGTCACACTGCCATCCAGACCCGAAGCAGTAATTGCTCTCAACTTCAGCTGAAAAGAAGTATTCAATTACAGCTAAAATTATCATAAAGATCAAATTTCTACATCCATGTATCTAGGATAAGATCTACAACATGTATTTCTTCAAATGTTGCTTATAAAAATTAACCAACATGGTGCAAGAGAGGTTTCAGAAACCTTGATTAAATGAAGAACCCCACAGATCCCAATCCATGAATTTCAAGAAATATATCCTGAAATACAAATAAGACAAAAGCGTGATTCTTTGACCGGGACATGAGAGCAAATAGATAGTTAATTTTGTTCATTGGAAATAGAGGTTTCATACAGATGCTAACTTGACAGAACCGATGATTCAAGATTAATCTGATAAGGATAGGTTTAAGGCAATATTGCGTTGATCAATATTATGGAAACCAATAATTCAATAAAAAAGATTAACAAAAAGGGTTCAACCTTATGTTCAGGATATCATGTCAATCAAGTCCACATACCCACTAACTTATTTTGTGAAAATGAGCCTCAAAATGTAATCAACATTCAACAGTACACCGTTAGATGACTAATGAATACCTCAAGAATGAATATTTTCAACAATGAACAATGAATGAATTAACATATATTATATATCTGTGTGTGTATATAAATAAGTACTTACATTTCAATCATAAAATTAGAAAAAAACAATAAAGAAGAGTGCAATTTCTCAGAGTTCCTTAAACGTTAACACTTAACAAAGGCAATAATTTTCGAATAAGAAAGAAAGAAATGAAAAAAGCATTAAAATCAAACAATAATCCAACTTTTTAGTTTTTATGGCCCAAAAATTAACAAGAAAAAAATTAAACACAGAACACTGGAAAAAACTATAGAAACACTTAATCAGCGTTTGTATCCCCAAAATCATCAGCCTTCAAAATTTGATAATTAGAAAATTAAGCAACACCTGAAGAAAAAAAAAAATTAAGCAACAAATTGTCAAACACTAAGCAGTAAGTAACCTCAATAATTAGGAGTCAGCACAAATCATTGACAATAAAAAAGCCTTTCTGAAAAAAAAAAAAAAAAAAAAAAGCCTCAATTTACAACAAATATTTAGTACAGAAATTGGAAATTTGAGAAAAAATCAATTAAAGAAAATAAATAAATATGGCAAAAAAGCATCAACATCTGAGCTGACTTGCAATTATACCACCAACAATCAATGCAGGCAATAATAGCTCATAAATGTGAAACTTCAACTCTATTTGACCCCTTAAAAGAACTGAAAATTCAAGCAGAGTAATTGAAACCGAAAGTTTTAAGCAAATGAAAGAGATTACTTTTTCTGTTTGGAGAGTTGAAAAACAGACTTGGGAGTGTAGTAAGGTTGATGTTGTGGTGAAAGTAGCGGAGAAAAGGAGAGAAATAAGGGAATGTAGCTTTCTCGGAGACCAAACAGTACGGAAGGAAAGGGAAAATTCGGGGAGGAGAGAAAAAGACAGTACCTGAGAGAGAGAATCACAGTGGAAATGAGAGTCGATTCTCCGAAAGGGAGAAGAATCTGGGGACGACTCTCAGTTACTCTGTGGCCTAGGGTTTCGTGCTCTCGTAGTTAGAGAGGGAAAGTGAGTGCCAGAGCATTCATTTTCGCTCTCTCTCGCTCGCTGTGCTGGTGACAGAAAAGCAAGGCTGCCACTTGAAAGCGACGAACTGCTCCTTTCGGAAAGAGAGAGAATGCGTGGGAAAATAAACGGAAATTCCTCAAGGGTAATATAGTCAATTCAAAATTCAAGGCCTTCCAAAGTAATATGTGAGTGCCATAGTCATATATGGACCGGAGTTGCAGTTGCAGTAACGTTGAGAATCGTATTGTTGTACGTAATTAAATTAAGTCTACTTGAAATAGAATGATAGTTAATTTATAATTTAAATATTTATAAAATATACGATTGGTTTTATTAAAAAATATTTAATATAAATTAATATTTAGTAATTTTATTTTATTATCCTAATTATAATTTTTTTATTTTCACTCTCAAAACTCATTAAAACCACAACACACAATTTGTGAAAAGCTACCACTTTCTTATTAGACAATTTTTCCCCTTCAAACTTCCCATTTGTGAAAAGAAAAAATTTCTCCAACAATTAATTATGCAAAAAATAAATGAGTTTGTGAAAATATGTGGTGGAAATGATCAATTTATAGAAAAATTGTTGAACTAGACGTTGAAATTTTTTATTAATTTTTGGAGCCCTGAATGCGAGGGATCTAAGCCCTTGCTGCGAGACACGCTACGTTTGTCACTTGGGCCAAGGGTGTCGGCCACTCAGTCAATTTCTCTATTTTCCCACGTGTGTGATCCCAACCTATTACACTCTTTTTATTGCACTCAACCTAAATGGCACTCATTGCAACCCATGAATAACATTCGCTATGGCACTCATATGAGTTTGGGTCTCACTTTTTCGGCTCACTGTGATGAGTGCCAAAGTGATATATGCTCAAAAAGTGAACCACTGTCGAAGGCCTAAAAGTTGATTATGAAACGATAAAAACTTTCATATTTGTATCCAAAAAAACTTCTATTTATATGCCAAATACTTTAAGCTATGGCACTCATATGAGTTTGGGTCTCACTTTTCCGGCCCGCTGTGATGAGTGGCAAAGTTATATATGGCTTTGACACTCAAAAAGTGAACCACTGTCGAAGGCCTAAGAGTGATTATGAAACGATAAAAACTTCCACATTTGTATCCAAAAAAACTTCTATTTATGTGCCAAATACTTTAAATAATTTGGAAATTAATTTTTTTATTTTCACAACAAAACTAGCTTCATACACGCTTTATATAACTATATGTGAGTAATTAAGGATCATATCAATCTGCATGCAGGGTCAAGGAGCCTGATTTTTATGGTTGAAACCAAAATTTCTTGTGTGTGCTCATGTTGTGTTAGCAACTTAGCATTAGGTTCATTAGCATGTGGGCCAATGTGCTAGGTGCGTTAACCTAATGGTTATACAAGTATCCAAAATAGGAACAAGATGTATGTTTGTTGTCCCAACCACTCATGATTTTCCTATCCCTAAAAGGAAATGTTCTTCTCTTTTTGGCCAATTGTGGGTGAGGAGGGATTATTCCAACTATAATTAGAATTAGTATTATACACGTAACGATCATGGTGGATATCATCACTTTTAGGTGCAATATTCATATAACTAGAAATAAGATAAAAAGAACTTTTTAGTTCACTTAGGAAAATATTAAAATTTATATTTTAAAACTTGGTGTTCGTACTATGTGTATAGTACAACCACCTAGTACTACAACGCCATATTTAATCTGAAAAATAGTATACTTTATTTGAAATAATGAACATGTTTATTTGAAATAATGAACATGTTTATTTGAAATAATGAACATGCTAGCTAATATGTCATATGAGGTCACATTATACACTTGCCAAGACTATCCAATTGAATAATCTCTCTCTAAATGGCAAATTAACATGTCATCTTATTGGCTTTTATTTTTCCATTGACTGCTGGCAAATAATTTTGAGGGTTCCCAAGAACCTGCTCGTGTTGTGTTGTATGTGTGCTTTGTTAGATTATCCTAAACCCAAAAACTTAAAATTGACCCATTAAATTTTTTTCTTTTTTTTTACAGAAAACCAAACAACAAAATATAACAATTATGAAAAAAAAATTGCAAGCATTAAATAATAAATTACTCTCAAGGAAAAAAAAAAATCCAATTTTAGGGAGAATGATTAATTAGTCTACTTCTAAGATTGCCTTGATCAAATAATCCACCAATGCTTTTTATAATAAAATATCACTTTTACGTTTTTAGATGATAAATTGGCCTTTTACCACAAAACAAAATTATAAATCAACCCATGAATGATATATATTTGTATTCCGTGTTTTACAGGGCCGATCAATTAGCATGCTTTTCTTTTCATGTTTTTTTACAGGGTCGACTAAAATTGTCGAATAATTTCAATGTTGATAATTTACTAACACTAACTCACTATATTAGGGTGAATGATATTCCAAATAATTGTACTTTTATGTTTTGTTTTGGTATTTTGTATTCTTCGCATGTATATGTAACAAAAAGGCAAAAGTATATGTAAGTTTTATTAGTTTGATTTTAGAATTGAAATTGACCAAAAATTTCTAGGACGTGATTGAAAGCTGTCAAACAATTTCGTAACTTTTTTTAAAAATAAATAATTTATAAGGTAAATAGTCATTTTAGTACCCAAATTATTATATTTGTATCAGTTTGATCCTAGACTTTTAATTTGAAAAATTAAGGATTCTGACTTTTTCAATTTTGTCAATTGAGAACTTTTCCATCCATTTACACATTTTTTTTCCAAATTTAGATTTTTATAGTACCATATAAAATTCTTTTTTATGGCAAAATGGTTTCTTTCATTTAGATCTTACCCTTTTTTCCCCATAAATCATATTTTCATTTTTCATTTCTTACTAAATTTGAATGAAAAATTTGTAAATTAATGAAAAAGTCATCAATTGGCAAAATTGAAAAAGTCGGAGTCCTTAATTTTCCAAATTAAAAATTTGAGGACCAAACTGATACAATTGTAATAGTTTGGGGACCAAAATAAGTATTTATTCTAATATATATGTCCATCGATGGGCCCACTAAAAGCTGTACAAAGTTAATACTAATTTGAGTGGCTGAATTGGTTGTCAACTTGTCANAGTGGCTGAATTGGTTGTCATGGTATTTTTTTTTTTTTTATTTGGAGGAAGGGTTAGGGGTGATCACAGAACAATATAGGACGGTATTGACCTCATATCGTTCTCATCTCATGTTCAGGGTTCAGTATCGATTCAGTATGGGGTTGGGCTTTTTAAAATCGTGGTATCATCTCATTTCGTTCCAAACCGGTGTAGTAAAAATTCGGTCCCAATATAAAATTTCAAGTTTTGATAAATTAATCATTATATACCAATGAAACCAGCACAAACCAGATTAAATCAAACTTTCAATCAAGCTAAATCAAAAAAATCTAGAAACTTTCAATTAAAACTTTTGTCCATCACACATTATCTGATAAAAGTCTTGATTCATCAATAATTATAGCTTAAATGGTTTTTAATCAGAAAAAAACAAGTAAAAGTATCGATATTGATATATAACGTGTCATTACTCATTACTGTGTTTCGCAAATGAACACTATCCCGACTGTTAAATATTTGTATTATTAACGTTTTAATGAGTATGAACTTGACCCGATAACGGTCGAGCTCGACTCAAAATACTAAATATTTTGTGCGTGAATATGTTCTATTATGGGCCTATGGCGTCCTACGTTATCGTTCCGTACTCCAAGACACGTAGCTCAATCACGTACCTGTTTTTTTTTGGTCTGGAGCTCAATCACACATCCAAATGCCAAAAAAAGAAAAACACAAAAGATAAATTAAACAGCAGAAAAAAAAAAAACAGAAATAAATACTAATTTTCCATTGAAGCTCAGATGAGAGCTTCTCCGAACAAATCCCAGCAGCTGTTTCTACATTAAAACAAATCCAAGTACAAATCTTTGCACCAAAACCTTTGAAAATGTTCTCAAAACAAGCCATTTTCATATCTTCCCTCATAATCCTCTGGTACTCATCAAACATTGGTGTTCTCCTACTCAACAAGTTCTTACTTTCAAACTATGGCTTCAGATTCCCAATCTTCCTCACAATGTGCCACATGTCTGCCTGCGCCATTCTCAGCTACCTTTCCATTGTTTTCCTCAAGATTGTGCCTTTGCAGACCATCAAATCCAGGTCCCAGCTCATCAAGATTGCAACTCTGAGCGTTGTCTTTTGTGGGTCGGTTGTGGGTGGCAACATTTCTCTCAGATACCTTGCGGTGTCGTTTAATCAGGCCGTCGGTGCAACGACGCCGTTCTTCACCGCCCTCTTTGCGTATATGGCGACCCTTAAGAGGGAGGCTTGGGTTACCTATGCTGCTCTTGTGCCTGTTGTTGCTGGGGTGGTGATTGCTAGTGGGGTATGCTTGTTTTGTTCATTGGATCGTATGTTTTATTCACAATTTTCTAGCTTTGAACCATTTTTTGTTGTTTATTGTTTGGAATGATTAGTTTTTATTTGGTTTGTGTACAATGCTGATAATTTCCCAGGTTTATCTTGCTGTGAATTTGTTTATTTGAGCTTCTTTAATTAGTTTTCTGTCAGCATATATGGTTCAGATATGCTACTTACTAATCCAGATCTGAATTGTAATGGTAAATACTGCGCTTCCTAGACATGCTACAATGCTATAAATGCATTGGGTCAAGAAATGTATTGAAGATAACAATTATTGGAGAAGCTACTCGTAGTTGATAACGGACAAATGGTACAAGGGCATTGCCATGGTTGCTGTAAGAAGTTTGAGAAACAAAGAGGGGCCTTTATCAAAACCATGTATGGCCAATGTAATGGTGCAAGGCTGGTGGTTAAAGGACATTGTTACAAGGGCATTGTCATGGTTGATGTAAGAAGTTTGAGAACGGACAACGTTACAATGGCATTGTCATGGTTGATGTAAGCAGTTCGAGAAACGAGGGGCCTTAGTAAAAATCACGTAACGGACAATGGTTTCAAGGGCATTGTAATGGCTGATGTTAGCAGTTCGAGATACAAGGGGCCTTATAAAAACCACGTAACGGACAATGTTTCAAGGGCATTGTCATGGTTGATGTAAGCAGTTCGAGAAAAAAGAGGGGCTTTATCAAAACCATGTAATGGACAATGTTACAAGGGCATTGTCATGGTTGATGTTAGAAGTTCGAGAACAATGAGGGCCCTTTATAAAGACCATGTATGGTTAATGTAGTGACGCAAGGCTGTTAATGTAGTAATGCAAGGCTGGTGGTTAATGTAGGTGTTGGCATGTAATTTATGTATCTGAATGAATTTTAAGAACATAATGGCTGCTTCTTAGTTTCTCTTACCAATGTTGTTATCTTCCTTCTTTGTAAACCATACAAGTACCAGGAGAAAAGAGAGAGTAACTATTTCATTAATTGACTGCTACAGACTGTTAGGTTCCCTAGCCTTATGTCTTTAACCGTAATTTGTTTTTCATTTTATGTAAACGCAATGTATTTTGGTGGCAGGGCGAGCCAAGTTTCCACTTCTTTGGATTTGTTATGTGCATTAGTGCAACTGCTGCAAGGGCCTTCAAGTCTGTTCTTCAGGGTATCCTACTTTCTTCTGACGGGTAAAATTTGAAAGCTTTCACTGTATAACATGCCATCTGAGCATTATATTTAACTTTCTATATTTGGATGGTTTCTGATAATTAAAATTTACCTCCCAAGACTATTTAAGAAGGGATTAAATCTCTCTTCTCGTTATATCATGTTGACATGGAATTTTTTTTTTTGTTAAAAAAGTAGGGACTGACATGGGCTGGGATATAAAACTAAAATTTTTATAAATATGACTGGTTTTCTTAATTTATACCCAGACATGTGCCTGTTGTAGGGAGGGAAGTGAAATATAGTGGATTGGGTAAACTGCAATAATTTGTAAAGGCTGATCTCTGAATGTGTGAGAATTGTACTGCTGTGCTTGAAATACTTTATTATTACATATTTGCTTTTCACAGAAGAATCAAGCAAGCGATGAGTGCCAAATTGGAAACTGTCTAGCCAGTTTATTACCGCCAATATAATTTCAAAAGGAATGTAGTTGGACTAAAATAAATAACCATAGACCTCTTTTTATGGTTAGGACCAGGATTAAAACACTTAGAGCGTGAGTGTTTATTTGACCATTGAAGTGTAGTAATTCTAATTGATTTTTACACTTATTTACTGAAGTGTGATATTCAATTAAAAGTATTATAAATAATCAATTATTTGTTGAAGTGTTCTCTTCGGTTTGGGTTCAGATATACTTCCCTTCTTGCTTGATTTGGTTGACAAGGAATGAGCAATCTGTGAAGTATTACAATTTTCTCATTGGTTGGAATTGTGATATTTGTTGTTTTTTGGAATTTTCTCCTTTTTAATTTTCCTCCATCTTTATCTCGAGCCAAATTAAAGACTCTTGCTCTGTGTGTTTTCTTACTACTTGGTCCATTTCAATGTCTACCACTTGACAGGGAAAAGTTGAACTCGATGAATTTGCTGCTGTATATGTCTCCAATAGCGATTCTTGTGTTGTTGCCTGCTGCACTTATAATGGAACCCAACGTTGTAGATGTCACTCTGTCACTTGGAAGGGAGCATAAATACATGTGGTTACTTCTTTTGGTTAATTCAGTTATGGCCTATTCTGCTAATTTGTCCAATTTCTTGGTGACCAAACATACAAGTGCACTAACGCTTCAGGTTTTGACATCTTTTACCTTTCTTTTTCTTAACTTTTGTTTCCTTATTTAATTAATTCTCAAATTAATAGGATGATTTGCCTAATTTTAGTACATTAAAAACGTCATATATGCGTGTGTTGCACAATTCTTGAAAGTTCTGTCAGAAATTAGAAGGGCCCCTGTAAACTTCATCTTGTTGCTATGCTTCTACTAAATACTCCAACTTGGACCCAGGAAGGAATTACTCCTGCTCTCAGAACTTCCTTTTGCACTGTTGAGATGACTGAAAACCCATTGAAACTAGGAGGAGACAAGCATTTCGCTTTTTCAGTTTAGTTTGGGACTTTGTTACCGAGCAGTGAGAAAATCCACCCTTAAATGAAAATTTCATACAATCACATCTCACAGAACTAATTTAAGCCTTAAATGTTGTGCAAAAACTTCCAAATCCAGTTGAATCAGATTTGTCCTAAGCTACTACAACGTTTTACTTTATTTATTTATTTTTGTTACTGTTGTTGAATTCTCATCCGATTTCTGTCTGAAATTATGTCACCATCAGGTATTAGGCAATGCAAAAGGTGCTGTGGCTGTTGTTATCTCAATTCTTTTATTCAAGAATCCAGTCACTGTTATCGGCATTGGTGGTTACATGATAACTGTTTCAGGGGTTGTTGCTTATGGAGAAGCAAAACGGAGATTTAGATAGTTATCAATGGAAATTAACATTTTTGATATTGAATGACTTCAATATTTTATTTCAAGAGTTTAGTGAGATTATGTGCACTAGATTCTTATTGAATATTGAGAGAGAGAGAGAGAGAGATTTCATTGTGGTGTTGTATTATTATGTATACAAACAACTCTTTTGTACCGGAATCCATCCTAGTTATTTATAGGCCATTTTATTTCGGGTCTCTCTTGACCCCTTGAAAGTAAAGTTTATTTAAGGGAATAATCAGCCCTGCAATCTTGGTACTGAAGAATATTCTGAACAATGTTATTAATTTCCTTGCTGTGGTTCTTCACTTCGTGAGACTCTCCTACAATAAATATAGATATCATATAAGGTGTCAAATGATTAATTTGAAGGAAAAAAAGCAGCAATATATTAGTTGAAAGGTACTTTGCTAGATTTGGAATTTTATTGCAGCTTTTAATGTTGGTTGTCACAATCCAAATGAGAAACGCTTTTTATTAGTGATGGTCATTTGTTAATGAGTGTTTTTAGGTGGTTTTCGTTGCTATTCAGGTTAGGTGAGCAACTAAGGATAGTTGGAAAGTCAGCCAAGCTCAACCGATCGTTCACAATTCAAGTTCCAAATACATGTTCAACCTGGTGAGGTTGAAAACATCTGAACCTGAGCCCAACATGTGAAACATTTTATGAATTCTAGTTGGGTTCATGTTGCTCAAATTGTGTGTTCTTTTTTTATTGTTTTTTTAATCCTATGATAGTGATCAACCTATGTTGCTCAAACATTTTATCTCATACTTGGCTAGCTTTGGCTTGGCTTAGGTTGTGACCAACCTATTAAGTGGGTGGAGAAACTAGGAAGGGTCTCCTTCCTACCTCCATGAATCGTGATGATGTAGTTTCATGGCTAAAGCCTACTGAATAAATTTGGCATAAAGCCTTTTCAATAAATAAATAACTTTTACAAGATGTCATGGCATATGGTTGTAGTTTCTTAGATGAAGCTAAGTAAAGAAGTATTTGATTTTATAAGTTAGATAAACCGCTTAAGAAAAAACTTCAAAGATAAGAAATCACATAAAAAAGAAGAAAAATAAAAAGAATAAGTATCTTCCAATCTAGACATGCCTTGGTACACTTTCCAGAAAAATAAAGTAATACAAAATAGGGGCATTAATTATTCACCTCATTTTTACGATTTTAAATTTTGTTAGGCACCCCAAATATATTCTATATTTGTGAGAGGCCACTTTAACTTTTCAACAGTAAAGCAAAGTTACAGACTTACAGTTGTTGAATAATCTAATTAAAAGGGTTGTGGAAATGTCTACTCTAAAACATGAGTTTAATACCTAAATAATAATTTGTGGAATCTTAAATGTTTCTTCTTAACATATGTATTTTTATTTATTTATATAGAATGTGGACTTTTAAAATTCTTACTAATCATTCTTTTTCACAAAAATTAATGGATAAACCTATACTATGCACCTAAATAATAATTTATGTATATCTTACATACTTACTCAGCCAAACAAAACAACACAATTAATTGCATAAAATTATAAGAAAATATGGGTGGGCATGAACCTACCCTACCCGATTAAGCACCCATTTCCGACAAGTCGGGTGGTCCAGGTTGGGTCATGTCATCTCAGGTGAGCTCTCTACAAGTAACCCACAACACAATTAATTGCATAAAATTATAAGAAAATAGGGGTGGGCATGAACCTACCCTACCCGATTAAGCACCCATTTCCGACAAGTCAGGTGGTCTAGGTTGGGTCATGTCATCTCGGGTGAGCTCTCTACAAGTAACCTGTCAATCCAAAGTTAATTTGGCCGGAGACGAATTGGGCTCTTCACCGCCCATTTATAACCCAGTATGTCCATATGATAATATTAATAATTTTATTTATATACATACTAAATAAAAGGCAGTGGATCAGAAAATCATATGAAGGGTGTGAGCTATTTTTATAGAAGAAATCAATGACTCACTTTTACTCTTTGGGCGATGTGACAATATGAATCTTGATGAAAATATATCTTTCCTTTGTTCTCTTATTCCTTGTTTTCAATCCGACTATATGGGCCGGCTGACGAGTTTGATCTCAACCCATCCAATACCCAACACTATAAGAAAAGACAACAATAATAATTTATTAAAGATGAGAAATTGAAACATGAATAAAACATGATGAAGCAAAATAAAGATAACAAAAACAAAATCAAATTAAGAACATTGTAGCAATTCAAGGAGAGAAGGGGTTTTGCCAAGTTTTGCTAACATCATAGAGAAGCTCGACATCACTTCCACCGCTACTACCTCCAAATAGCGAAGGAGCCAACCCTACATCACTTCCACCATTGTTGCTTCTAAACAATCTAGATGGCAGCCCACAATCACCTATGACATCATCTTGGTTTGGTAGATGCCCCACTCCATCTTCATCTCTAGAAAAACCAACACTCTTGCCTGTGACACCCCATCCAATATTGTCATTTTGAGGTATCAAATGATGCTCCAAGTCATTTTTATAACAAGGCAGCATACCCAACCCAATCTTACTTCCACTGGCAGTGCTTCCATAATTCACCTGAGGCTGCCCCATTTCACTTTCACCAAAAATTCCTTCATAATTCACCTGAGGTTGTGCCATCTCACTTCCACTAATCATGACTCCACAATTCACTTGAGACTGGCCTAGCTCACTTCCACCATAAATGTCTCCATAGTTCATCACTTGAGGTAGCCCTATCTCACTTCCACAAGTGGTGTCTTCATAATTCACTTCAGATAGCCCTATATCACTTTTGTCACTCCTTACTCCCAAATTCCCATATGGCCACTCCATGCCACTTCCATATTGGTTGACAGACCCAATAGGTAGCCCAAAACCATTACCAGCAAAGTTCCCAATTGGGAGCCCCAGATCATTGGCAACATTTAAAGAACTACCAAAATATGTTTGTGGTGCCAACCCAATATCATCTGTGTTCTCAATTTGCTTCACATTTTCCCTTTGCAAATACTCCTCTTGTCCAAGGTTATTACATCCATCTAGAAGTGCATTGCCTCCTATTTGGCTCACACTTCGATTTGCCTCTTCACTCTCATGAGGAGGAGGCAAAGCCCCCTGCTTAAAATAGTCCACAATTTGTTTGATCTCATTCATCCTTTCCTCAAAAAATAAAACCAAACTAGTTAGTTCACTAGTGTCAAATGCATCAAATGGCTTACCTTTTTCCATTTGGTGCATCTTTTCACTCATTTCCATTTCAGAGTTCTTTTTCTGGTGCTTCTTGATTTTCTCTTCCATTTTTGTTGTTCTCTGCTTGAGGTAAGTCTCTTGGTTTGTCATTTTCTTCCACTGCTCAAATTTTGGTATGTTTTGGAACCTCATGAGACTTTCTTCCACCTTCCGGCGATCCGCGGGCCACATAGCTGGCTCATTGCTGTCTGGGGCATACACAATGACAAAACCATTCACATTGCATAGGATGGTTAGCTCTTTCATTTTCTTGAACAAGCTTTCCCCCCTCTTTTTGAAAATGTTTTTCCTAGCACTATCACTCTCTACCCATTCAAGTTTGACCTTGTTCCTACCCATGGTTTATAGTATCTTCTGGATGCTATAGCTCTCTTCTATTCACTACTCTTTAGACTTGAAATCTGATGTTGTTATGCACTCCACCCAAAGGGAATATATAGTTGTAGAGGGCAATAGATAAAACTCTGAAAACCTATTTTTAAAGGCAGATTTGGAAAATCAAATACACCAAAGGTGCACCTAGGCTCCCTTTACTTAATTATGGCATCCAGACTCCTCAATATCAAAATCATATTCATGTTATGTATGGCATGGTATTAAAACATGAAATTGTTGTTTTTCCTATTATACATATTATTAGTTGAACATGAGTTGTTAGTTTACATATATTCAATTCATATAACATATAATATGACAAATTAAGAAGGAATGAAGCCAAGTTTAATTCACACCTAAGATAATTTCAGTGTGTGATTAGCAGTATTCAATGGATATATGAAGTATTTTATTGACCCTTCCCTTATTAGCCTGTTTGGCCATCTGGAAATTTGAGAGTTTATTAAGAGTATTTTCAATAATTGAAAGTGACGTATTCAACCTTTTTCTATATTATTATACAACAATATCATGAAAGTTAAGGGTGCCTGAATGAAAAAGGTAGGAGTAAAATGACTACTTTCGATTGCCTTTATGATATGACGCATGAAACAAAACTGCATTAGATGTTCAAGTTATAGAAAACAGATAATTGAGAAAGTTATTCACACACATAGATCAACCATTGACACATAATCAACACTAGATTTTTGTGGACGCAAAAAAAGAAGCCTCAATGCTCCAAAAAACTACGAGCTAGACCAAGCAAGTGATATGCACTAAGTAGGAACAAGATACTCTTTTACAGACTCCTCACGATCCTGATCAAGTAGTCGTCAAACCCTTCCTAACCTAGATCCCTCCTCTGCTCAGCAAACCGGCATGCACGCAGCACCCCTTACTCATCAATCAGCTCCTACCACAGAGGTGGCTCAATCTTGGGCTCTCTCCAATGCAACCAGAGATTTAATGACAGTAATGCATATATATGTATATGATAGCTCAAATGTTGTGTGTGTGTGTGTGTTTGAAATAGAATAATAAACTCACAAAACAGATAATGGATAATAGTTCGTAGTCAAGGGAGTACTGGAAAGCCATATGAACATGCACACAATATGTGGAAGTTTGATGCATGGACATATATATATATATAGACACACAGCTGCATCAAGGATGAATAGACAAATTAAGCTGTTATATCCGAGAGAGCCTCTCATTAGGGGGGAGATAAGGTGGCCTGACCTATTTTTTCCATCTATTATATATATATATATATATATATATATAGACACAGCTCGCATCAAGGATGAATAGACAAATTAAGCTGTTATATCCGAGAGAGCCTCTCATTAGGGGGTAGATAAGGTGGCCTGACCTATTTTTTCCATCTATTTCTCCAAGCATTACCAGCTGCATATAAGAATATTGTATTTACAGATAAACACAAGCAAGCATGTTGACCCAATTAATCTGACTCTCCTAATGTGAGATCACAGATCTCGATCTGAATAGATAATCAAAACAGTGATCGGATAAAGTTAAATCACTTAAACTACTCAATCGATACATTGGCATTTGAATATTAATTGTGTAATGTATAGTGTAGTGAATTTTTCATTGTATCACTTATTAGGTCTAACCTTTAGGTCACATGTTTCATCTTTTGCTAATGAGTAGTGACCCTTTTGAATTAGTTTGTATATTTGAACAAAACCGGTTTGGATTTGCCATGTATTAATGCCTTGAAATTTTGCATACAATTACAAACCAATCACCCTATGTAAACTAGGTTTGGAGGGGAAAAAGGCATTTCACGTTCTTTCATTCTCGAACCAAGTGGTGTATGTACTTGAGTGACATGGCCGGTAGGCCCAGGCTATATCGACGACCCTTTGCTGCTAAGTTGACCACCCTTTTTTTTATTGCCCTTTTTGCCCCTCCA
>QANT01006545.1:0-16250 GCA_003254885.1 Purshia tridentata
AAGGTTAGTTTAGTAAATATAATAAATAATAAATGTTTTACCAAGAGGGGGAAAACAAAACCCAAGCTTGAGCAAGGGTATCATTTTCCCCCCAATAGGAGCATCAGATTCCCTTGCGTCAGAAAACCATTTCCCTTCCCTGCACTTGCCAAACGTAGGAATGAAATTGATTTCCCATTCCCAGGCCTCCAAAACTTGAACCAAACGAGCCCTAAATACAATTTAGGCCTATTTGTCAATTATAATATCTTATTGGTAGAGAAAAGTAACTTTTTTATTCCTATTACAGTGCTGTGCTATCACACATGTGATAAGAAGGTTTGAGACATTGAAATTTGGGATTAATCTTTAACTCTCACATGTGTGATGTTAGGTTATTAAAAAAGGAAGCTTCTTTCTTGCAGAAGAAGAGAAGTGGGCCACTTTCGGAAGAGAGAGTGTTTTCTCTTTCTCTCTCTCCTTCCACAAGAGAGAAGTTTCCTAGTATAAAAAGGTTATGCAAGTTTTTTTCTTTTTATATTTTTTATTAATCACTTGAGATTTGAATTCATGATCTACTAGCCTAAGAAATACTTAATGTCATTCATTGAATTAAATAGTTATTATTAGTAAAATTATCTATTTGTATAGATTAATTTCTTTTCCGTATATGGATGGATGAATTTAAAAGCATAAATGGATGGATAACAATTAAGATATTAGATACAATGTATCTGAATTGGATTTCAAAAGATTAGATAGGTACAATGTAATCTAATGAATTTGAGATGGCTTAAGTAAGTGTGTTGACTTGAGGTGGTTCTTTTATAAATGGAGACATGGTCTAAAAATAAACAAATTATCTCTCAATACTATTTGGGTATTGCCATTTCTCTCAATTCTATTGAAATAAATTGATACAAAAAAGGACCCCAATTCTTTGCCATTTCTCTCCATAATAGTTTGCATTTCGAAATTCGAGCATAAGAGAGCATTAGTTGTAAAATTTCTCACACATTTGACCTAGAACAGAAAAGATAAAGTCTTCATGTTTTCTTGGTCAATATAGAAAATTCTTCATAAAAAAACAAAAAGGAAAAAAAATCTGAAGCAGGCAAAAAAAACGACAAAAACGGCTCTTCTCCTCCGGGTGGTTCCAAAACTCCATTTCCTTCGGTTACATTTCAAAGTCCGGAGTCCTCTCCTCGTAATCATATATCTCTCTCGCTAAGTCTCTATATATATATATATGCACAGACCACTCGCTCTCCCTCTCTCTCTCTTCAACCTCTCATGGCGGGTCTCTACTCTTCTTCTTTCAGACCCTCCTCTTCTTCTTCTTCTTCCTCGTCATCATCGTCGTCATTATCATCTGCATCATCATATTCCTTCCAGACCTTCGCTTCGCGCCTCCTCCTGCTCCTCACTGTCCTCCCGCTGACTCTCGCAGGCTTCGCATTCGTTCTCCAATGGCGCGGCGGCCTCAACGACCCCATCACCCGGTGGTCGCCGGACCACCACGAGTTCCCCGGAATGACCGGCTTGGCGGGGCCCGCGCTCCAGGCAGCTTCGCGCTCTTCCGGTTCGGACTGCGTCGATCTTCTGGGTCGGAGCCAGTCGCCCTCGTTCCCGTACTTTAAGGACTGGAAGTTCGATTACGTGTCCGATCTGAGGCCAAAGGTCAGTGCTTTATTTTTCTTTTTTGGTTGAGTTTTGTTGGGTTTTTGAGGGTGTTGATTGGTGTTTGATGAAATTTGATTGATGGGGTTTTGGATTTGGTTGAGTTTGTTTGGGTGTTCGGGGGGTTGACTGTGTTTGGATCTTGGGATCTGACATCTGGGTTTTGCTTGATTAGTGGTGATTGTGAGGGTATTTGGAGATTTATCTGTAGTTATTCTTGGTCTGTTTAGCATTTTTATGATCATTTCTGGTTAATAATTTCATGCATGTGACTTTTCTTGTTTTTCTTGATCAATGTATGTAAAATGATTGGTTCCAAAATTAAGCTCGGTAGATGATGCTGCTTTAGATTAGAGGGTGGGAAAAAGGTTTAGATATGCTGGGCTACTATTATTTGGTTATTTATATCTAAGGATGTGTTTTCTGGTCTCATTATATAAATATAAAATATACTAGCGTTGATACACACTATGGGCATGAAAAGGGAATGTCATGGGTTATGTGGCGATAGATATATTTGGGTCATGACTGTGGATGAAAACACATCTTGGACATCAATATTGATCCCTTAAAAAGAAAAAAAAAAAGAAAAAAAAAGAAAGAAGAAATCATGTTGTGCTAAAGCAGGAGTGTCAAACTCTATAGAATTTTATGCATAAATGTGACACTTTGCAATTTTCAGGGCATAAGAATAATGTAAAATACACACTCTCTCTCTCTCTCTCTCTCTCTCTTTCTTTTAAACACGTCCTTCTTATTGGTTTGTTGTGCAGATACTAATACCAAACTTGCTTGTGCAGTTTGTTTGTTTAAATTTGAAAACAGTTTCTGGATTTAATACCAAACATATTTTTGCATATTAAAAATAATGAGAATAAAACCCTTGTATCCTAGTTTTTGAGAACTTGTTTTTGTACAATGAACAAAATGAATCCTAAAGCACCCCTTGATGTACAATTCTATTTGACCTTGTTGTTTGGCTTTGCTTTGATGTAAAATGATCTTTTCTGTTCCTTTGAATTTATTTTTTAGCCTTTGGGTCTCTGTGACATGTTCTTTCATTGACACTGAAATTTTTTTTATATCCATGTTGATGGTTATTAACAAAGTGGTTGGTTCTCAATATTACTTCAATATGTCATGGGCCCTTCCCAATTGATGATAATACATTTGTCAAACATTTTTAATTGTAGATTCAGTTATTTCTCTATTGGTAATTTTGTGTAAAAGCATTTCTTAGATACAAGTGACTGGCTCCCCTCACAACTCCCCCTCTTCCCCTTTCTGTTCATAATGACTTCTCTGAGTCTATTTTATGGCTAAGTCTTTTAATTTCTATGTATTTCATGGATTTTCCAGTCTTCTAAATGTATCAAATGATATGGAATCATATCGCGGACTGATATTAGATGTTTGATTTCATACATTGATCGTGATGCTGCATGTTTATACAACTAACAATGGGAAGTGTTTTATAACCAATCAGTAATATTTTCCTTGCCAGATATGTATTCAAACAAGCACTTCTGCTGGTTTAGAGCAAACTTTGCCATGGATCTTTTATCATAAGGTTATTGGAGTTTCAAACTTTTTCCTTTTTGTGGAAGGGAAGGCTGCGTCTCCTAATGTATCTAAAGTCTTAGAAACCATTCCGGTGAGTTCAACTCCATGCTTCACCTAAAAATATTACTAGTGAACAAGTGATCAAACTCAGTTGTTGTCTATACAAGTTTAATTCCATTAGTTCTGGTTATCCAAGTATCCGTTCTCATGGGATAGAACATCTGTATTACAGGGAGTGAAGGTTATATACAGAACAAGGGAGTTAGAGGAGCAGCAAGCTAAAAGGTTGGTGCTCTTTCGCTTTGATTTGGTTGTTTTATTTTCTCCAATTAATTCCCTTCTTGAATGGGAACCTTCCAATGTTGTGTGTGAAATGTCTGGAGTGGACTCCTTCCCCAATTTTTTAACCAAAAAATAATAATAATAAATAAATAAATTTGGTTGACTTGATATGTATGGCTAGACAACTCAAATATTTTGGTTGACTTGTATCAAAGGATTAGAATTGGAGGACCCTTTTTATTTTGTTGTTTGTGTAGAGATTCTTTTTGTCATTAGAGATCTAAGGTAAAGGGATTAAAGGAAAAACAAATTTTTGGCTGTCATGTAGAATGAAGATAAAATTTTATCCATGAGGTAGCAAGTGTCAATTGAAAGAAATGAGCTTTAAAAAAAAAAATTTTTTAAAAAGGAAAGAAACTGAGACTTTATTAAATTAATATTCAAAAGCATACAGTAATACTGTCCAGCAGTGGAAAAGAAGTCCACATGCAAAACAATGACTAAGAACGGAAGTTATCCTCTGCCTCTCTTTTTGAATACACTCAATTACACAACAAAATACCGAATAGCACACAAATTCAGCAAACTGCAGCTCCCCAACACCATGAAGACGGAAACAGAATATCTCTAAATTCAGCAGAAGTCGAAGCCCACAAAGAAGCTTAAAAACACACTCTCCAATTTCTCTCAATATTTTGCGCTTCCTTTTCTAAAATGTCATCGAGTGCCAGGTGTAGATAGACCTTTAACATTGAGAATTACTAATTGAGGCACTCTTCATTTGTTGAATAGTTTCAAATGATGAAGACATTCCCGTTGTTCTTTCATGTTGCTTTACTACTATGAATCTGATGGTTTATTCATAATTTTTTCTGCCTAAATTTATATGTGTGGTGTTTAGCCGGATTTGGAATGAGACTTGGCTGTCAAGCTTCTTCTACAAACCGTGTAATTATGAGTTGTTTGTGAAGCAATCCCTTAACATGGAGATGGCAATTGTTATGGCAAGGGTATGGAATTTTCGTTGCATGACAGTATAATTTCTTCTTTGTCTATCTTGATAAAGTGTGTAATATATTCTTTCTACTATTTCAGGAAGCTGGCATGGATTGGATCTTTCATCTTGACACTGACGAACTAATATATCCAGCTGGTACGCAGGAGTACTCTTTGAGACAGTTGTTGTCTGAAGTGCCTGGAAATGTTGATATGGTTATCTTTCCAAATTATGTAAGTGAAAAGGCTTTAATTAGATCTTGATTCTTTTTTTTGTTAGTTAGATGCCATGTGGGTCTTTAGGATATACAATGAAGAGTGGCTGTCTTCCATTGTTTGAGCCCTGAGCTTCTGTTAAGATGGGATGTGTTTCTAGTTATCTGGAGGATAAGTTTATTTTCTCAACTAGATTGCATCATAGAATGTGGATTTTAGTCTTAGTAATATGTTGTTAAGGAATTATGGTTTATCAGACTTCCAGTATCTTTGCTTTTCAAATTTATCGATATTAATGTCAGGATAAGTTTAATTATTGGTGACATATGGTTTTTTTCTTTCCAGGAAAGTAGTGTAGAGCGAGACGATATCAAGGAACCTTTCAGTGAGGTACAATTTCTTCCATTTCATTTCTCACATGCTTTTTGTCTAAGCTGTTTAATTTCTGATACAACTTATAGTGTGTGAAGGTCAGCAACACAGACTCCATGTTTTTCTTTCCTTTTTTTAAAATTTTTTTATATCAAGGGTTTTATGCCCATAAAAATCTTGTTAGTGTTCAGTCACATAGATTGTTTTTATTAATTGTGGAAAAAGCATGATTTTTCATTAAGAAAGAAGAAAATTGTTTTAAAAGAAAGTGTCAAAATGTGCATCCAGAGAATTTTCTAGTTTTATCTTGTTTGCTCCCTTTTTTTTTTGGAAGAATTTGTTTGCTATTATTACTCAAGAAAAGTGAGTCAAATTTTGTCAAATTATCACATTGTTTGCTTTTATAAACAACACAAAAATTTCCATTGACAAATATATTATCTTTTTGTTGTAGGTCTCAATGTTCAAAAAGAACTATGACCATCTTCCAAAAGATGTATATTTTGGTAATTATAAAGAAGCAACTCGGGGTAATCCAAACTATTTTTTGACCTACGGAAATGGGAAATCAGCTGCTCGAATTCAAGATCACCTTCGCCCTAACGGTGCACACAGATGGCACAATTATATGAAGACACCAAAGTATGATGATTCTATCTAAAAAAATTTATCAACTTTTTAAACATGTCTAATATATTTGTCCTTTTGTTTTAATAATTGACCAATTATTCAAGCCTATTCTGATTGTAGTGGACGTGTGTTTAAGTTTTATATACTAGCTCTTTCTGCATGTAGTTGATTACTGGTGTTATTATTCTTTTTACTACTGGTATTATTACATATTTAACATAAACACTTACACTTCATCCTTGTAATCTTTCAAAGTGAGATCAAATTGGAGGAGGCTGCTGTTTTGCATTATACATATCCCAAATTTTCTGATTTGACCTCTAGACGTGATCGGTGTGGTTGCAAGCCTACCAAGGAGGATGTTAAAAGATGCTTTATGTTGGAATTTGACAGAGCTGTGAGTTCTTGTTTCTATATTCAGTTGAAAGTCATGTCAATTTATGCTTTTTATCCCCTTATGTTTTACTCTGATTTTTTCCCCTGGACTTAATACCAGCTATTTTACTCTTGATATATGCTTGTCGTGTTTGTAAATTTGTTAGGATCTTTATTATTGTAGTATATTGTGAAGACTTGTTGTAAATTTGTCATGTTTGTAAATATGTCACTATTCCACTGCAACAAATTTCTTTCCTATAAGTATGATTTGCATTATCGTAATTGTGTAACTGATGAATGTAAAGTTTTTTGACGTCTGCAATGACAGCTAGTCTTTGAGGTGTCACCATATTTCAGATATCAGTTTCTCCTATTTTTTAATCCAATTGGTTCCAACAGTTGATCAAATTTGATTCATCTGATGGACCTCTTTCCCTTACCCCTGTCCCTTTATCTTTTGCAGGCATTCATAATTGCTTCAACTGCAACAGAGGAGGAAATGCTTAGCTGGTAATAGTTTATGTCATGATTACCAAAATATTTTTCTGTCCTTGATTTTAACAAAAGGATCTTTTGTGGCATTACTTTTCAGGGAAATTCCCACAAATAGACCAAATTAATTTCAAAATGACTTTTTTAGACCATCCAAAAATTTTTGGACTTTTTTAACTCTTTAACTCAAAATGAGACAAAAATACCGTCACTCCTTACAAGGCCTGTACAAATAGTATACAAACAGTAGATAGGTTGTGGACAAACCAAGGATAGTATAGTTTTGCAACACGAGTTAACGTGTCCACCATTTATCCACTGCCTGTATACCATTTGTACAGGCCTTATAAGCAGGCAGTACAAATGGACTCAACTCCTTCAAGTACACATGGTGTACAAACAGTGGACAAACTAAGGACAGTATAGTCCTGCAACATGAGTTTACGTGTCCACCATTTGTTCACTGCCTATACACCATTTGTATAGACCTTGTAATGGGGTGGGGGTATTTTTGTCTCATTTTGTGCTAAAGAGCTAAAAAAGTCCAAAAGTGTTTGGATGGTTTTAAAAAGTCATTTTGAAATTAATTTGATCTATTTGTGAGAATTTCCCTACTTTTTAAGTGACACATTTAGGCATTACATGACCTGAATGACTTCACTGTGGGTTTTCTAGCTTTTGATTAGTAATAGTTGTCATTCTGCTCCTACATTGAACAGTATTTCTTTAAACAAGAAATTGCTGGAACTCCTATATCTCTAGTTTTAAGCAGGTCTCAAATTGTAAGCTTTCTATTCTAAAACTTCCTACTGTTGATTTAGGTACCGGGAACGCATTGTGTGGACTGACAAAGCACTAAACTTAAAACTTTTGAGGAAGGGCATCTTGACTCGGATTTATGCACCAATGGTAGTTCGATTGGATTGGCCTGCCTCATTTTTCTTTCTTGGTTTAATCAATATGGTAACAAGTTTTGTACGCGCATCATAGTTGTGAGCTCGGAATCCTGAAACCTGTTGATTTCTTTCTGTTGCAGGTCATCATACAAGGTCTGAGGGAATCTGGTGTTTTCAGCTCCATAATTACATCAGCTGCACAAACAACTTTCTCAAAAGATCAGTTCCTGTCATCAGTAGAGAGTAGCAACTCCTCTAGGCAAACAACATCTGCAGAAATTACTTCAAGAAAAATGGGTAGAGATATAGATGCTCAAGCAACTGTAAGAAGGGTCTTGGGATTCACAGAGGATGCTTCTCACCCCTTGGTAATTCAACACCCATCGGCAATCCCACCATTATCTCCTCCAGCATTGTATGATTTTCCAATTGATACGCATTTATTTTCTGAATCAAAATGAGTGAGGCCTTGTCAATTTCCAGCTTCCTGTGTGAACAAGCCTGTTGAGAAATGAAAAATTTTTTGTAGAAGAGGAAACTTGAGGGAGTGAAAGAAGCAGGTTTGGCTGTTGAGGATATGGTGTTTTGTTTTTCAGTTCCATGGGGTTGTTCCCGATCGTTACCCAAGCGCTGATGTACATTACAGGTTTAGATTAGAGATTTTGAAGAGTTGGAGAGGTTAGAGTGGGATTTGGATTGCAGGTTCTTAATTTTCTTAACTTGGTAGCTATCTAGAAACCGTCTGATTGCCTGCTTCTGTAACCCATATTCTTGGTCCATCATATTCTTTTGTCTATACACATTGGATGGGGTTAATACTACAGTGACATTTCCCCTGTAGAGAGGTCTATTACTTAATGATGAAATTCACATCTTGTCATTGATTTTCTCCATGTTCCTTGATCAAACTCATGGGAAGTTGGCCTACCAATCACTCACTCCATTCCATTGCGCTTGAGTGCTTGACTTGACTCTCAACTCCGAATTAAGTCCTCAGCGCAAAACAGGAAAAGATATGAAGAGAGTCTCTCCTTGGGGGACTGTTTAATTTCATGCCAAATTATTTTGGTTGACCATTATTAGACATGTACCTACATAATACGATCTGTTAACGGGAATAATAAACACAGAGAGTACACTATAAAGAATGACAGTTTTTTCGTTGATTATTGTATGAGGCTATATAATTGTTGAACTATTTTTTAAAAAATATTTGTCAGCATGGGGATCAAGTGAATATTTACTAATTTATAAATAAAATATAAGTTATAGATTTGGTTTTTTTACAAAAAAAAAGTTATTGTCATTTACAATTTATGTCAGTCAGTCTAAAAGACTAAAACAATTAGTTATTCATGGAAATTAAATTTGATTAGTATTTGAAACGAATACAAAATGACATTATAGCCATAACTCACTAACATAAATTATGATTCTCATTCTATTTCTAATTTGAGCAAGTTATGATGCATAGGTTCGCACCATAAATCCGCTGAAAGGACGACAAGAACTTCCATACCCTATGGATTGAATCATTTCAAAGGGTGAACACATTAATCCAATAGTGAAAAATTTTAACACGCACATGTGTGTTTTTTCTTCTCATTTTTTTACTTAGGCGCACGTGCCTTCATTTCATCAATTTGGTTTTATAACTTAGTAGAATTAGGTTGGAATTAAAAGAATAATTTATTGACCAAATTGTGTACCTATTCATTAACACACTAAACAGTTATACAAATAATTTCCGATTGAAATAAATTTTTATAAAAATATCTTAAATAAATTATCTAAAAATGTAACGGTTTGGCCAGACATAACTCTGATTTTTTGCCGCCGGACAAAAACTTGAGGACTCAAGCGTTGTCTTATTGCTATTGCTCGCGCTGTTTGCCGCTTCCATAGTTCCCCTTCGTAGTAGCCCATGAATCAAATCCAACCCCTGCAACTAGGGTTTAAAACATTCCTCAATCTCACCAGGTTTCACATTTTATTTTCTTCTCTTTTCCATTCCTCTATATATAAGCCTTTTTTTATTCTTTTTCTTTTACATATTTGTTGTGTTTCAATGTCGTAGCAATTTCGGCTACAGTTGAAATGACTGACCAACATTGTTAGTTTTGCAGTAGCTCCAAGGAATTTGATAACTGGGACATGGGTTTCTCTTGGAGTAAGAGCTACTGAAGGGGTGCCTAAACGCCGCGTTTCGAGCTCAACAACAAACCCTGTGTTTGAGGAAAATAGAAAGGAGAAGAAATTCAAAGGATCAATGGGTACAAACCCAAGTCCTCAGAAACCTCTTATCAAGGTTATGCTCATATTTCATGCCTCTATGTGACTTTCTTTTCTCTGGGTAATTTTGCATTGGTTTGTTATTGATGATGGATTCAAATTTTTAGGAACATGGTTCTGAAAGTTATGAGTTAGAGATTGAGTGCTTTAAGGATGACCCTTCAAGAATAGATGCAATGACAGTTCAACAACTCAGAACAACATTGAGGTAACATTTCAAGTCTTAGTTCTTAGTGGTTCAAATTGGGAATTCCCTTTATGAATTAGTAACTCATTTTTCTTTCTATGTTGTTGATCAATATGAAATGGTGGCTTTAATATTTTGATGTTATGACTTAAAGAAATGTGTTCTGCATTGGTTTGAAACATTGAACGGCTTGTCAGGAATGTTGGGGTCCCGGCCAAAGGTCGCAAATGCGAGTTAGTGTCTGCATTGAAGTGCTTTTTGGAAAAGAAGATGGATGGTAACTATTTTTACTATCTACTGTTCTGGTCCAAAATTTTGATTTAAAACTCTTTCTTTTCTTTGCATTGTTCTCTGGTTTGAATGTTAGGAGTTCCTTTGCAATTGCAGGTGAAAGTTCCCAGGTGATAGAAGAACAAGTATCCTCCATTTGCATTGGAAATGTATCAGGGAAAACTGAGGCTGAAACTTTACCTCATGGAGACCACTTTCAGAATGTGAACACTGCTTCAGAGGTTCATGCACTTCAACGGAATAAGAAAAGGTCAAATAATTCATCAGTTAAGAGTAAAACTTTCGAAGGAGATAACAAGGTTTCCATGACAAAAGAGAAGCTGTCAATTGAATCTGATGAGGTTTCAGGTGGTTCAACAAATCCTTTTTAATTGAGTGTATTTTCAGATGTTTATCTGGGTTCAGTTCATTTAATGAAGAGGACTGCTTGTACTTGAACTGTTGTTATCTATCTAGGGGAGAGGCTCTCGAGGACAAGGAGGAAAGTATCATCAGAAACTGTTAGTTTTGATGTCAAAACTGATTATAAAGTAGCTGAACCATGGACGCTTCTTGCGCACAAGAAACCTCAGAAAGATTGGATTCCTTATAATCCTAGAACCATGATGTGTCCACCTCTTACTAGGGATGCAAAATTTGTGAAGATTGTGTCCTGGAATGTCAATGGTGTAAGGGCATTATTGAAGGTAGAGGGATTCTCTGCTTTGCAGCTTGCCCAAAGGGAAGATTTTGATGTATTGTGTTTGCAGGAGACCAAAATTCAGGCAAGTATTAGTTCTTAATTTGTTTCTTAAATGTTAATTTTTGTTGAGAATACAGTAGCTGAATGATTTTTCTGCAACTAGCTTTAATTGTTCCAACATCATATCTGTCTCTGTGATTGGCTTCTGAAGTACTATGCCCTTTACCATGTTGTTCATTGCGTGACAATACTGTTAAGAAATTGGGATGAATTGCCTAATCATTATTTATCACATATGGGCCCATATAGGCCTAAAATTCATTTTCAAGAAGGTTAATCTATGTATAGGATTTGATTCTTGTGAGTACATAAAGATATAAAACCTTTCTTGTTATTTTTTTCAATTTCTCTTTGCCTGTTCTTCTTTTCTGTACATTCCACCTATCAAGGTTGCTTCCCCACTGGCACTTATATAAGCTTGATATTTCAAGAAAAAACAAGTTCCTTGTAGGAATTATCCAAGACTATAAAGTGATCCTATTGAGCCATCCACTGCAGTGCTACACTCCGCAATATGCATACTACGTACTAGCAAGCATTCCCTACTTTGAATTTTCAGGCAATTGTTGGACCATACTTTGGATGTTTGATGCATATAATATTGCTTTTGCCCCCTCTTTTATATAATATCAGCTAAAATTTCACATATGTGGTTTATTCCATTCAAAATAATAACTGGAATATTCCTTACGTCTGTCAGAGGTGATTTAAAATTTCTTTCTAATTGAGACATACAAGCTAAACCATATGATTTATGACCTGATGCCTTCTGAAAATTAACTGTAAGACATGTTTTGAGCCCATTATTGGTTCAAAATATTAATGGATTCAATATTTTTTTCTCCTTCAATTATGTTATGCTATTGTGCATCTAAATGTGCTAATTTCTAGTCTTCATGTCTTCATTACCAGTATATCTGTTTTAGAGATTATTTATTTATTTTTGTGTGATAACATTTATTAATTTGGGATCAGGAAAAGGATGTTGAAGATGTCAAAAGGCATCTGATAGAGGGCTATGAGAACAGCTTCTGGACATGCAGTGTTTCCAAGCTTGGTTATTCAGGAAGTGCGATTATTTCCCGGGTATGTGTATATTCTTTCTTCCCACAGGCGCTTAACTTCATGTATTTAGAAAATCTAGCATCTAATTATTTCTGTTTGTTAATGTGTATAGCACTCATCATTTATACCTATCTTGCATAGCGTTGTGGCTGTTTAATATGCTGGAAACTTCAATTAAATGCTTAGTTCTGGTCACCTTTTTATTCCTATGAAGTGCTTTAACAAAATGTAGATTCTTATCATATTTTCAGATATTTAAAACCAAATAGTGAACCAAAAACTTCTTACAGATGATGAGTTTAATGATAAATGAAACCTTGTTTCTAGCTAGTTCAAGAATAAATGAAACCTTGTTAATCTGCTAGTTAATTACTTAATGTTTGCATTTGTCTGACAGATAAAACCACTTTCAGTTAGATATGGCCTTGGCATATCAGACCATGATAGTGAGGGGCGGATTGTAACAGCAGAGTTCGATTCATTTTATCTGATAAGTGGATATGTTCCTAACTCTGGTGATGGTTTGAGAAGACTGGTATTAAACCTCAAGCATTTGCTGCCTAATTCCAGGGACTAGTAGTAGAGGACGCCTTCTTGCCTAACAGCTCTGTTTTATTTTTCAGTCATACAGGATTTCAGAATGGGATCCATCTCTCAGCAATTACATGAAAGTAAGTGTGCTTTTAGTTGTTTTCTGGGGGATGCCTTCTCTCATAAAGTATTCTGTCCATCAATTGTTTGTTTGTTCGCATTGGACGTAATTCTTTTTTCACAATTTCTTTAGATACAAGCCAAATTTCTTGTTATTTATGTTGAATATATCTTATTCAAGAAGTAAGATATTTAGAAAATAGCTTTCTCTTTGGCTGATTAGTGCTCGCCTGTAATATCTCTTCTAGGTTTGAACAATCTAAATTTTGTATAGACAGCATATCTTAGTGCTTAATTATCTATAACCTTAAATAGCACTACATCATCGTGCATGCAGTGTTTTTAAGTGTTCTATGTTCCCATTTACCAAATACTCTTTGGTTGAGTACTCTTTTTTTAATTGCAGTAATTTTATATGCATTTGAAAAGCATAGTTGATATGACAATTGTATGTTAACCACTTGATGCTTATGGGCCCTTTCATTTTTGATCCAGGAGCTGGAAAAGTCAAAGCCTGTAATTTTAACCGGGGATCTGAATTGTGCTCATCAAGAGATTGACATTTATAACCCAGCTGTAAGTTATCCAGTTTTTGCTGTGAATAAACCTTTATGGTTCCCTGATTGATATCTCAGCCATAGGAAGAGTATCTGAACTGGGAATTTAGGCTATCTGTTTCAGTAAGGATATTTTTCTACTTTAGCTTGGATACTATCTTTTAAGAGGACAAGACTTGGGTAAAATTGCTTAGGTTAGTTTCCTTAGATTCACCAGATAAAAAAAAATATTGTTCCATAGATTCTCTTAAAATATTATAATTTAGATAATGAGATTAAAATTCGGAACTACTCAATATATTTTTTGCAATATATCATATCCACAATAATTCTTTAACAAATAATCACTATATATAATGCATGATTTAACCTATATTTTAAGAATGGTTTAAAACCTCTTTGAATTTATTAAGAAATTTAAGCGCTTTGTTCAAATGTTAAAATTTATTGAAACAATTTGTTTTTTTTAGATTGAAAATTATAGTCAGTGTAATGTAAGATGAGCCATGATCATTGATTCTGATGCTGAAAATGTGAAATCTTTAAAATGAACCCACTGAACCTAAAATAAGGAACTTAACCTAAGTTTTTTCCCTTTTAAGGAATCTCCAAACTTTACCCAAAATTTTAAAAATTCTCTAAAAAATGTCTCTCTTAGAATTCTTTTTTCTTAATAGCCAAATTTCTGGTTTCAACTTGACATTGTATTTTTTAACTTGGCCAATTTAGGATGACTTTACTTGGAAAAGTATATTTTCCTTAGCACCTCTCCCTTCAAATTACTGATAACACTTGATATGTTTCCTGATCTACCTCAACTCAATCACAGCCAAGGGATAATTTGGAGAGGCAGGAATAATAGACATGTGGATAAAGTTCTACACCTACACAATAACATTTTATAGGATTTTTGTCCCAAATCAGCAGTTGAATTTTGTGATTTAATCTTGCACATAATGTTAATTAAATTTCCAGTCAATCCGATATGGGGAACCAATGGATCAAAGGTTAGAGTTATTGGGTTGACTTGAAATTTGACTAACATTATAAGCACACTTAGAGCATTAAATTCAACACGGTTGGATCAGAGTCCTATAAAAGTTTTTAAGCTGTGTAAATTAGAAGTGTTACACTGGTGTCAATTGATCCTATTCTTAGCTTAAAACAAATCCTGAATTTTGGTCATTTTCTATTTAAATTTTTTAACCTTTTATAAGGCAACTCTCCAAGAAAAGAAAAAAACTGAGGCGGTAAAAAGTAAACATAATTAGTGGATTGTTATGTCTCTCCATTCTGTTTTATTCTTATTGATGTTATGCCTCTCCAGTTGGTTAGCATACAATGTCATTTTATTTATGTGTTTGTTTTTTTTTTACGACAATCTACAGGGAAATAGAAGAAGTGCTGGGTTCACTGATGAGGAAAGGCAATCTTTTGGTACAAACTTTTTATCTAGGGGATTTGTGGATACCTTTAGAAGGCAACACCCTGGTGTTGTTGGCTATACTTACTGGGGTTATCGACATGGTGGACGCAAATTTAACAGAGGTAACTCTCAATCAGTATTTCTAGATTTGACTCTTCAGTTTTGCCATTGCATTTGAACTGAGTACTTAATGTTAGTAACTGAAACAATTAGTTTTTTGTTCTGAAAACAATTAGTTTTTGTTCTGAGTGTTCTTTTGGCTCAGACATTCTAAAGTGTTCATGATTTCCGTACTGCTGTTGTGATCTTGTGTGTGTGCATCAGTGCACTCGATATATTCATATCTAAGAAATAGTTTATAAATCAGAATGGCTTGATTGAGAACTTGGTCAAACTACTTAAATAGGATCAGTGCTTTGTCAATCTTTATTATTATTTTTATTGTTGTTTTTTTAAGTATCATATTTACTTGGATTTTGTATTAGGGTGGCGGCTTGACTACTTTCTCGTCTCAGAATCCATAGCTGACAAGGTTCATGACTCATACATTCTCCCAGATATTACTGGTAGCGATCATTGTCCTATTGGCCTTGTACTTAAGTTGTAGGTAGGATGGAAACATCAAAAACCTTTTTGGTGGGCATTATCAATGGCTTAAAATTAGAGCATGCAAGGTTAGAGGTGGAAATTTTGTATTGCCTTAACCTGTAAAAGTTTAATTAATTCTATGTCCTAATTTAATGACAGACATCCCGGATCAAATACTTGAGTACTTAACTTGGGTCTCCAATTTAACAAACTAGCAAAAAATATTGGAAGGGTCTCAAGTTTTAATATCTCACTCAAAAAAAAAAAAAAAAGTATTTAACTTTGGTCTTCCATCAAACCAGAAATTAAGCATGCATGTAAATATGTGATTGGAGGTTATACAAGACACGTGGCATGACTATTCTATTAAATAATCTCTCGATAAATAGTGTGGCTAAAATTATTGCTTGGTTTCACAAAATGTAGATATATAACATTAGTCCAAATCTAGCGACAAAAGTATGCGACATCCAAATCTAATGATAAAAGTTTGCGACAGTGGCTTAATGATAAGCACCCAAACTTAATTTTAATAGGAAGAGAAAACTAATCCTAATATGAATTGGCCATCCAAGAAAGACCTAATTTAATACATTCATAGTGTTTTCTGAAAGCCTTTACATTGGTAGTTCTTACACTTTATTAAGACATAGATTTATATTTAGTTATCATAAGTTAGAAAGCTTATTATGATTAATTTATCATGTATAAGTTATTGACTATTCCTGGCCCAAAACAAAAAAAAAAAAATCACATTTAAAGTATCGGAATTTCTATATACCCAACAATTTTTTTTTACCCAACTTCATAATAGTGTTTAATTTTAAACTCTCTAATTACATTCCAAAATTTGTCTTAAACCCTCATCCTATATAGAAATTATCTCAAAAACTCCTAATACTTACAATTCCTTTTATACCTTCATATTCATGTTCAAAAGGGCGTATAATAAAATGTCATTTATAAA